>JACCIC010000331.1:292500-301647 GCA_018907035.1 Sycobia sp. Sy_11 | reverse complement strand
TGCCTCGCGCTGTTTGTCGCACGGCGTGAATTTTTCTCTCTATCTCTATCACGCTCTCGCTCTCTCTCTCTCTCTTTCTCTCTCTCTCTCTCTCTCTATGTCTCATTACAATATATACTTCGTATATTTCGCTCAAGAGAGTATCGAACGATTTGCATCTTTTGTAAAAAAAATCCAGTAATTTTGAATTAAGTATCATTTATGTACTTTGTTGCTGTGATTAAATATTGGTCGAATAACCGTCCGTACTGATAAAGTGATATCGTATGATAAACAATTCAAAGCCGCATGCAAATTTGCAGTTTCACATGGCAGAGTCGAAGAAATACTTATATCTCATCGAATTCTGAAAAAAAAACAACCGTTCTGTTCATCTATGAGAAAAAATTGCCATTTAAGAAATTCAGATTATTCCATTCGAAAATAAGGACTAATGAAAGTAGGCTAGATTGAATTTCAACATCATTAAATTTGCTTTTTTTTTATCCAATAAAGGGATTATCTAGCACCTCCCCTCAACCAACGTCCTAAAATTGAGAACCCCAGCGTTTTGCGCGTATGCGTTACTCGAGAGCTCTACACCCTCAGAGTACTTTGCGAACTGCTTGGATTTTTATGGGAAAGCATAACTTTTCTGGAGGTATTCTGATTTATTGAGAAGACCTTTTAAAAATATGATGCGCTTTTACGCGAGAATTTTTTCTTCTTTTTTTGTTTTTTTTTTGTCGTTTCAAGGATGAAAAAAAATTACACCGGAATCCATACTAACGCGTTATTCTTAGGATGCAAAAGATACATTTTTTTCCTCTCTTCATCGTAAGACTCTTGTGTCTTTACGTCGTTCCCTAGTTGCCAGTGAAAATTATTTCCTTTCTCACAAGGCAAACGTTTTTCTTGTTGTTTCCTCTCCTTCCCCCTTTATGTCAATTTCAATAAGCAGTACACCTTAAACAGCGAGGATTGTATATGCCGCATATTGCAAGCAAGAGCTGCCGCTGACACTTCCCTGCTTCGCAGTCCACCTGGTATTATTATACCCGATACTATATAGATATCTAACGTTATATATATATACTATGATTACGCTTTCCCCTTCGCCCCTTTTATGTTCTTCCCCCCTTCTTTTTCCCCCTGCATTTTAGGCCTGAACTCGCTGGGAACGATGACCACCGCCCATTTGTAAAGTGATTTCCGTAACAAATTTTTCTAACACTCGCGCCCCCCTTTTAGGATTTAAAAACAAAAAGAAAACAGAAGCACGACGCACCCAACCGCGCCCCCCACGCCCCTCAACGGCGTTTTTACGCACCCAATTTCCCCGACCCCAGACCCAAACATCCTCATCGTATAACATTGCGTCCAACGTTTTTATTTTCTTTTTATTTTACGCGCCAAAAACGCATACTGGATCTTTAATATCGACCCGCGTATGGCCAAGCCACATCTCAAGGCGAGTGTTGATATATAATAGCATATATATCATATACCTATATTTAGACCCATCGCTTCAATCCTACCTATATATATTACTATAATCATATATTACAATGACAAGTGATGTTCTTTTCAAATCGTACAAAAGTAAAGCGTGTACGGACGGTTTTTTGCGGGGTTCTATGGATTCTCTTAGTGGGTATAGAAAATTATGCTATTCAGCTTTTTCTGCGTTCTTGCTGTGATTTCACCGCAGCACGCCCGCAATAATGCTCCATGCACTCCCTCTTACCACTAATCGATAGGTGAGTTATTCCTTCTGTAACTGCCCATGGCTTTTGGCTTCGTATAAATGAACAGCCCTTACTACCGAGTTTCGTATCGCCACAACTCATTTTATCTCTGATAGCCCTTTTTCTTCCCTACACCTTCGCGTTTTGTGTATAAACATGTGTTTCCACTTAGTTTGACATTTACCCCCTCCATAATACCACCCCAAAACCCCACCACTTTAACCCACTAGAATAAACCCCCTTCACCCTCATACTCTACCCCCCATACACTCTCCCTTATATACCCTACTAATCCCCACCACATAGTACCACATCAGATATACAGATACCCCATCCTACTCCACTTTCCCACCATACACCGACTTGAACCACCCGCCCCATGTCAAAAAATTAACATCATCTCCATTTAGTGTTTTCTCCTATTTTGCTCTCTGTTCCTCATTTAGCGAGGGTCCAAGTCAAATTGCGCACCAGAAACAGTGTCCTTACAAGGCAACAAACGCGTCCTCCTACAAATAAAAAACCCCTACTTCCAATAGATCCATTATTGTGTCAGATGTCTAGCAATACCCCATTATTTCCTGTCAGAAACCACATTTTCTTGTCGGTTAAAATTGCAGGGTTGTCTTGGAAGAGGCACCAAACTCCACGGTTTGTTAGAACTCGCGCCCACCGATGATTCAGAAATCAATTATATAACTACTTGATAGATCAGACTACTAATATAATAGATCCTGCCCCACACCCGTCATACTCATACCAGCACCACACACGCGCAAACGCCCTCTCCCCCTCGCACGCAGCAGCGCGCGCACCTCACACCCACACCCCCACGCACACACACACACAACACACACACCACCACAACACACCAAACATATGTATATCCACACGCAAACGCACACACACACACACACACACATAAACTTAGTAACGAGCGAGGGGGAACTCTTTTTATTTTTTAACTGCCAATCGCTTCTCGCTTTATTTTCAAGCGAAATTTATTAATATACCTCTTTGACCAGACGCACGCGCGCGCGCGCTCTCTCGGCTTAATGGGACACTTTCGCGCGAAGATTTGTGAATCCCTTTTTTTCTCTGCTTCCCTCTCCCTCTCCCTCTCTCTCTCCCTCTCCCCTCCCTCTCCCCTCCCTATCGCCATCTCTCTCCCTTTCCATGTAATGGATCGTTATTTCCAACAAGAGCTTAATGACTCGTAAAAGTAGAAATGCGAATAAGTATAAAGGGTTATGTGATTTTGGAGAAGGGAGAAGAGATAGAGAGAAAACAAACGTATTCTTGTTATTTAGCACATCAACCATCGGGCCCAGACCCATATAGATCCGATAATACCCCCTCCATCGATAGATATATATATCTATTCTATATATATTATATATAACTGTGTTTTTATCTCACTTTAAATTCGCTGAGATATACATATATATGGAGCTATGAAATTGTCAACTTTACAATTGAATTAATCGCGCACCGGTACACGGCAATCGCCTCTAAACTCTCGGTGTTTTATAGTCGTTGAAACTCGATGACTTAACACTGTCTCTGTTGTTGTATGCAATTATTACAACTATGGAGTGCACGAAGACCACGCTTGAATCTCATATATATATATCCATATATAAATGTATAAATCGTAAGAGGATTGTCCGCGACGTAAATTTACACCTTCGCAAAGGAGCCGCATGTATACATCTATAAATTTGGTAAAGAACGAAGAAATGAGGAGAGGGCAGGTAATGAGACGGGCATAAGGACGTATAGCGAAGCTTATCCGACAATATAATCTGGAATTTTAATTCACAAAGTCGATGGAAATCGTTGATCGAAGAATTCATTATTGAAATGAGCTCGTAATTTATAAATAGAAATCCAACGAAGGGACCGTGAATTTTTTTTCTTTCATTATAGATTTGTTTACTGGAAAGTCGAAGTGGATATTGCTGTATTTAATTGAATTTCCGCATGGATTAATCTGGATTACTCGTGCTACGCCAAGAAAAATATAATAGAAAATCATAGACTTTCGCCCATACCAGATAGATTCACTTCGTCCCTCTGCTAAATGTCACGATACTCTTGTCTTTCTTTTTTTTTTTTTGCTTCGATTAACAACATTCGAATTGACTCTTCGACAAGGAGCCGAGCGAAAATCTCCGCCCATCGGAAAAGAGCGTTCGAGGAAAAATCCAGAGTGCCATTTCGATAGGGATTATTTATCCGCATGGTCATTTTGATAATAATAAAATGCACTCGAGTGCCATGTTATTGCCGTCCTCGGTCGAGGCAAAATAAAACACCGAGGGTGCCGTAACTTGCGTCTGACATTTCGAGAAACAGGCGCTAATAGCCGTGAAAGTATATAAAATATGCGTATACACGAATATTGGCAAATGCCAACCATATTATATATATATTATATATTATATAATATATTATGTATATATATATATATTATATAAGAGATATATTTATATATATTATATAACCGATGTAAGTATATCGAGACATTCTCACGCCTATATAAATGCCATGAAAATCCAATAAGGTCCCTATGTAGCCTCACGAAATGATCGTGTATATATATCGATATATATGAATACACGTGGTGTAACAAAGTCAGCGCCGGCGGAACGAAAACAAGAACAAAAGATCGCGCGGGGGACGAAATCCCCCCTCTCTCTCTCTCTCTCTCTCTTGTGTCGCGCATAAATTACTTAGAAACACACCGCGACCGCGAGAGAGAGAGAGAGAGCGAGAGAGAGAGAGAGAGAGAGAGAAAGACGAGAGAGGAGACACCCGAGAGAAGCGAGAGAGAGAGAGAGAGAGAGAGAGAGAGAGAGAGAGAGAAGACGAGAGAGGAGACACCACCGCGCTCGCGGGCGTTATACGCACCCCGCGCTCCGCCGTCCGGTCGAAAAATCAGTTTTATAGGGTTTACGGTATCCTTACGGTGTCCCTCGCTTTTTTCCCTCCGTGACTCCTCCCACCCCCCTCACACCGCCATCCCCGCCTCCTTGCCCCTTTCCCCTTCCCCGGGAGGAGAGCCGGCTCCTCGTTAAAGGAGAGGCGAAAAACAAAAGGAGGCGACATGCATCCGAATAATATAAATCGCTCTTTCCCTTTCCCCCCAACCCCTATCCCGTCGGGAGAGTGTTTTCGGGATGGACGAGAGGGAAGGAGATGACATCGGTTTCCTCCTGTGCGGTATTATGTGTGTGGGTCAGTGTCAACATGTCGGATTAAAAATCTGGTCACTGCCTTCTATTAACACACTTCGATAAGGGGCCTCTTTTCGGATCCGCGTAGGTGGCGCGTATCCCAAAAAAGCACCAGTCCACTAATACACGTATAGCGCGCGCAAACTTTGTGGTGTGTGTGGGTGTGTGTGTGTGTGCTCAAGACAATCGCAGCTTGTCAGTATTGAGGGACAGGCTGTAATTACGCCTCTCGCCTTTATATAGTAGCCCCGAAAGTGAGCGTCTGCCTTTGAAGTGGGGTACACAGTTGCAAAATGACCGCGGGAGAGACGTTCTACATCAACAGGCGCGCGCCGCGCAGCAGACACACCACACACAGCACGCACACACACACACACACACACACACACACACCACACACACCAGACCAGAGAGAGAGACCAGAGAGTTAGAATACATATACAAGCGCATTGTTTTTTTCACGTGCAAATGTGCCGTGCGTCGAGTACTCTTGTCTCCTGATTGCACTTTAAGTTCGGCGGTATTAAGAAGTCGTAAAAGCTCGCTGCGAAGGGTGTTTTTACGCTTTCTTTATATATCCTCTTATAGATATATATATATATATATATATATATATATATATATATAGTTTCCGATGCGGTATACCACTTGCACTTATTTATTTGGACAAAAGGAACTTTTTCTTTTTTTTTTTAAGGCTGCACGTAGTTTAGGTATATATGGACGCAGTTACGGAAGATGATGGCTTTCCAGTTTCGATGGCGAATCGAAGTTTAGATGTATGATTATTATTTATCTGAGACAATTCTTATTGAACTGTCGTGTAGTTGAAAAGTATGTCTTAGTTATCTAAAAAAGGAAGACTGATAGAGGACATTTTTTGATTTTCACCGAATCTAGATGTACCGAGGGGATAGAAGATCGATAGAGACAAGAAAAATTTAAGGACTTTCTTTCAAATTTATTTTTGGTACTACGTAATCCTAAAATCAACATATATTTATCGAAGTTTCAATCGAATTCTAATAATTGAAACTTATTTTTCTCGCGAAGGCCTTTAATTCATTACTTAATAATATGGATAAACAGACCAGAGAAAAGGACAAGAATTATTCGAAAAAAAAATTTTTAAGCTGCTGTATAACATAGAAAAAATTTATTGCCTGGGGCTTACGTTGCATCTTTTTCAATATAATCTAAATAATACTTTTTGTCATTGTGAGACTACAAACACCGAACGATACGATCCTTTTTTTCCACCCGTACAATCGCTGCTATTAAATCTTTTTATCGAGCATATCTATGCAGTATTTCGACCAAATTTATTCATGCATCGGAAAAACTATTTCTAAGCCTCGCGGACGCGGACGAGCATGCGACATTGAAATTTCACGACAAAAGGGCGTCGGCGGGTGGGGGGAGGGGGGACGAGTCGAGAAACCGGAACGAAACGAGATCTGGAAATAGATCGGTACTCGTACGGGTTTTCCATTATTCGCGGGTAAAAGGCCTTCGACCGGCTTTATAAGCGGAGGGGGATTTCCTTCGGAATAGATTTGGTTTCTATTTTTGGCGGGGGCGCGGAATGCGAGACGGGAATGCGAAGAATATAAAACGTGCGAGAAGTTTTTGCAGGCGCAGAACGAGAGTTCGTTGGCATTCGATCGGGGACACTATTTTTTTATTTATTTATTTTTTTTTATTGTTATTGTCAACATCACGGGATTCGACATTCGTGCGAGTTTTGAAAAATTAGCGCCTGGTCCGTATGGATTTACCATAAAAATATCGATCCAGGGCCTTTTCAAGCGGATCTGGTTACTTTACCAAGAGCCCTTCGATCGTTTTAAAAGTTACGTCGATACAAACGTGCACATACACGTCTTTTCATTCGTACCTTTAGAGTCGGCCAAACAAATGTGTTTGAAGACGAATAATTTTTTTTTCTATCCTCTCTTGCGCTCGACCGCCTAATATTTTGCAAAACCGAAGGATAAGCAACGTTCGAGCACAGGGTGGAGCGGTGATCGGGGGGAAGGGGTATGTCCGCGACTGTGGTAATATCGGGGACGTCTGTATAATCCTTAAAAGGAAACGAGCCAAGGGACAACGGCACGTAGGCGACGAAGTAAAAGAGCGGATTATATGAAGCTATGTGGTAAAAGCGACCAGCGCGCATATATTATATATATATATATATATATATATATATACCACTTTGCGAAAGAAACCTAGTTGGATCGGTTCTTCTTCACTTCAGGGACTCTGGTTGCTGTCGGTTTCACGCTCTATAATATATATATATAGTCCTTACATCAGTACAGTTACATACTTATTTGCAATCATTACTGTAAAGCAAATACACGTATTTTTTTGCAGATCATTCTCATAGCATATAAGATAATCCAGATCATTTCATACTTTGTTCCAACACGTGTATATCTAAACTTGTACTTATAGTTAAATTGGAATTTATAATACGGCATAAAAACAACTGAAGAAATATTTGAAAAAAAGAATGATATAGATAAATCCGACATTGGATTATTTAGATAATGGTAGGAATAAAGTATAGCTGGGAGCAAAGGATTTATTATTATTTATTATCTATTTATATATTAACTATTTCTTTCTCTATCAAAATGACGGTCATACTGTCCTTTTTTATCACCATCCCCGTAGATTCTGAAATATAAAACAGAATAAAAAATATGGCTAGCCTATATCATTCCTGAGCTTAAAACGATGGATTCAAGATAAAAAAGGAGTTTACAGTGACCGCTTAATTAACCATTTTCAGTATGTATCATCTATGTTAAAGACTATGACAACACGAATTCTTCACCTTTTTAATTTTTTTTCTCCAAATGGAGCTACTTTACAATTATATCGAACCAAATACTGCATGAAATAGCATTTTTAGTGTCCTTGGTTATGTATATATAGTAATCGAATACATGACCATCGTCGTTACTTTCAATGCATGATTTACTGTACGATAGTAGATTGTATGTCATGGCGTACGGTAGGATCATGACAGAAGACTGTAGGACCGATAAAAAGATTTGCTTTCGAATTCACGTTTTGCGGATACTTTCAACGACGCACGTTTAATAGTAACACTGGATTAATGACAATCCCCTCGATCCATGCAAATCGTTATAAATAGCCGATGCGTAATGATGCCGCTGAATGACAGAGGCCGGGACAATGAACCACGGAACAATAACCCCGAAACGCTCTTGACGAAAGAGACGAGCGGGGCCGTAAACACCTCGTAAACTTTAACCTTGCCATTGGAGCGCGCGCGCGCGCGCGCAACGACCGGAATAAAAGAAACAATCGTCACGGTTTCACTTTCAACCTCTCCCAACCCCCCCCCCCCTCGCTAACCATCCCCCATTGCAGCCGAGCCGCGCCGATAGGCCGGTCTTTCGTCTCTATACCTCCCGTCCCCTCCCGCCTCCCTCACTCTCTCTCTCTCTCTCTCTCTCTCTCCGCCGTTTTCTTTTTCTTCTCATTTTTTTCTTTCTGTCCGTTTATCGTTTTTCCGGCATCCGGCAATTCCCCGGTCAGGGGCCGGGAGGGGAGGTGGGACTCGGCTGCCCGGGCACAGCTGCATCGCGTCCCCTTTGATCTTTTACGGGGCGAGTCGATTGATTTCCCAGTGGCGAGATAGGCCGCCCTGCCCCGCCCTCTGCGCGCTTTGCGCGCAGATTTCCGTTCGACGGCCGCATTATGTACGCGTAAAAATAGAATCGACCGCGGCGAGAGGGGAGGGGGGGGGAGGGTGGAAGCTCGGGCGACCCGAGATTCGCCGAGAAAATAGATCGTTCCGGAACAGCGCAATGGGTTTCATTAGCTGAAAATATTATCCCTTTATAAGTTTCTGCGAGTGCGCGCGAAGTGTGCGCGCATACGTGTGTCTTTATGCGTTTTAGCGCTCATTCCTTATACCTTTCTCTAAATTTATCCCCCTAATAAATACCTTGTCCGTTTCGTTTCAGGTGAGTACAGGGACGGAGATGCGAGCCACGCGCGTACGCTCCCTTGTTATGTCGCGCGCGAGCTCCGGCACCCGCCGTGCAATACGCAAGTCGTTTATTAATGCATCTATTAATAGCGAGTCTAACCGCGCCCCATTACACGCTGTTATACGCGGCTCTTATATACACGATTTG
>JACCIC010000331.1:212500-287500 GCA_018907035.1 Sycobia sp. Sy_11 | reverse complement strand
TACGCATATATATACATTGATCCGATCCTAAAACACGCTTATTGTCCTCAACGCCGGGGGCGCAAAATTTAACGCGCGCGCCTCCACGGACGAACGTGCGGCTGAAATGAAAGTGTATATGCAAGCTCGATCCGTTATTATGTACGGGATTATTATTATGTGTGGGATGCAAAAATTTTCTGGAGCTTACTTGTTATATGTATATATATATATATATATATATATATATATATATATATATATATATATATATAAATATGAATACACCGGCGATTCATGCTTCCCGATAATTTTCCTAATAACCAACCGTTCTCTCTGCGAGATTGTACACATTGATATATCGCGCCTGTGGGTATTTCAGTCATTTAAGAAAAAAAAAAGGTGCATGCATAAAATGTAAAGTTAAATATTTATCTATACAATCTACGCGAGTCGTGATTTATCCGTTGGTGTTTTATTAATGGCTTCCCTCGCGAATCAAACGATTTTACATTTCGAATTTACTCTGATACTTATTTTCAATTACGGAAAATTTCGCCGAAATTTCGATATGCACCAACCGGGACTTCTCTAATGTAATGGCAGCAGAAGGTCCACTCTTTGTCTTTGAAGTGTGCTTTAGAAAGCGAAAGCTGCACGTGATACATACATACACGTTCACGCACGTATATGAAGTATTTCCGTTCAAATTTTTTTAAAAGAATGAGCCGCGGATTAGAAAAAATTTTGAATTAATTCGAAACGGATTGTCTCTCGTGGTGAAAATTCCTTTTCTTCGCACAATACAATATATATATATATATATATATATATATATATATATATATATATATATATATGCGTAGCATACGCAGATATACAGATTAAGAATACAAATGGTTAAGTGCCATTTTCATAAGCATTTGCATTAAATTCAATGCGACAAACTTATATAGCTTGACTTTTTTCTCCCCATTGTTCTTCATAGTCACACGTACATATATATACATACACCCTCATACCATGGCAGCTTCCTATATGGATGAATTTGCCCGAACTTTCTATATATGTACACTGTCAAAAGCGCAGGGCTCTCTTTCGGGCTTCCGCGGGCGCGTGCGCAGGTAGAGTGCTATTGCCGCATTATCGATACGGGCAATCGCGTAAATCAGCCGGCGTGAACCAGTTCCTCGCGAGCGCATATACATACGTGCATGTATATATATATATATATATATATATATATATATATATATATATATATTTTATGCGTATATATGCAAAGCCAGGGAACAGTATTATAGAGAAAAGACGCACAAGGAGAAAAGCAGATAGGGGCGGGATAAGACGAGGAAAATAGAAAAGGCTCTCTTAACGAAAATTAGAGTGAAAGAGAAACAGAGAGAGGAGAGAGAGAGAGAGAGAGAGAGAGAGAGAGAGAGAGAGAAAGGGGGAGAGAGAGAGAGCAGACGATTATATATGAGCCACGATAATGTCGCGCGGAGACATTGGAGTACTCGAAAAAGTGAGATGTCTCCCCGGTGCGAAACAAAATAAAGCGACCGAGCGCAGATAAATAAATCGTGATTTATGGAAGGAAATTTCAGAGAAATTCAGCAAGTTCAAGTTCTCTCTTATTTTTTTTTTTTTTAATATCGAGATAAGTTTTTTTTCTTCTTCTTCTTCATCTTCTTTTTTTACTGCTATTATCAATTTTATCGGGCAAGCCCAGCGTAGAGCACGTCGGTATATCGAACCGATGTTTACCACGAAACGAAAAAGTCGAGCTTTAGCGTATTGACACCTCGAGCGCAGCGACGAATACGCAAACGTCGAGGAGCGTTGCACTCCCAACTTTCCCCGCCGGCAATCCCCCGCAAATGGATTTAACGAGCGCGAATCCTTATCGAAGATTGCGGAACGTTCCGCGTCGTTAGGCTTGGAGATTTATTTTTGTTTTTTTTTTTTTTTTTTTTTTTTGACATAATTCAATTACTCCTTCGTTTTCATACTTCGCTCCTCGATAGTTCCAAGCATGGTGCGGGTCTGCGTTCGATTCTTAAGACCGGTGGTCGAAGGTCGATAATGCAAAATCCGACGTGTCGATCAGCATGGCAATTGCAATTTCGAAAGAATGGAATTTTTTAATCAAATGCAGTATAACCTAGTATTGACGGAGCATTCTCTGAGCTCTCTACCAAGATTAATTAATTAATACGACTTATACATATGTACGCGAAATATTGGCGAGAGACGCGATGACGAGGCCATGAAAGAAGCGACTTTCTAAAAAGTAAGTCTAAAATTAAGTTTTTTTTTTTTTTTTTGTTAAGCCGCGAAGAAAACGCATCTTCGATTATACATGGCTCATAAGGGTAATATTTAATGACTTATCACTCGTCAGCTTCGTAGGCAAAATTGTTTGAAAATCGACATTTCCATACGGCGGGTATACTGCCATTGGGCGAAAAATCGACGACGATGTTTAATTAAAGTTTAATACACGCTGCGGAGAAATCTGACCAATCGATCGAACGACGAGACGGAAGCTGTGCGGCCATTCGAGTGAATCGAAAATTTTTCAAATCGACGACGCGTCGACGATGGTCTTTTCATACGTAATACAATGATTAATAACGGTTTCGATGAAGGAAGCTCGATGAATTGCGCTCGAGTTTCGCTGAAATTATACAGTCATTCGCGGGCTCTTGCCGGCATTCTATTTGCAGTAACTTTAGAAAATACCGACCGTACGGAAGTACATTTTCCAAAGCCGCACTAGTGCGCACGGTGAGCGCGGGCTAATCGCAAACTTCTGAGCCCCCCCCCTCTCTCTCTCTCGCTCTTTATCTCTCCGAATAGAGAGAAGAACTGCGGTAAACAAACATCATCCTACGTCGTCGAAATACCCTTCTCTCTTTACCAGCGAGATAAATCACGGGGAAATCGCTGAAAGTGTCCCCGGGCATCTTGTCCACAATCCCGGATCGGCAAACAGCTGAGAGAGCGCCGTCATTGTGTTTGTGGGTCTCTCTTTTTGTTCTCCCCCAACTCCCATCCTCGCTCTCGTTCCAGTTTTCCCCCGCGGCCGATTCCGATCCACTTCCATGTGCCGGGGGTCTCGTGTTTCGTGCGCGCGTGCGCGCCCCCCTTTTGCATTGTCGCCCGGCCAGCGCGGTCGCACTGACTTTTCATCGTGCGCGCGCGCGCGCGGCGGACCTCGTGAGAACTGTGTGAAAACCCGATTATGCGTCGGCGAGATACATACACACCGTGTATATATATATATATATATATATATATGTATATGTATATGTATGTATGTATATATGTATGTATTTCATGTATTTAAGTTTAGAAACTAGTGGGTAAAATGGCTGTATATATGTATATGTTCGCGATGCCTCTTTAAATCGTTTTAAATTGAAACCGAGAGGTGGAACATTCGGAATAGTATTACATAAAACGAGGTTTTTTTACTATTTTATTTACAGTAGCACGAGGAATCTTCATAATAATACTTGATATTTGTACAGATAATGAAGCATTCGGATGTTCCGCGATTTGGCGGAAATTCTAATACCGATGAATCGAGGCGCGAATGCGAAACGCGGACGAAGAGTATAAATAAGCCAGTACGCAGCGATCGAGTCGTACATTCGTGGATGCCGATCGCGTATAGCGCACGCTCGTGGTCTCTTAAAATCGAGCGAAAGTCCGCTCTTGATCGGTATCAAATTCGAGGGTCCCTCGAGCGAGATCCTCTCGTTCAGATTTTCGCGATGATTAACATGACTTTGCGAACCGTTAAAACGATGCTTTCGGCCTTAATTGAGCAGCTGACGTAATTCATTAGGAAAGACATAAAAATCAGCCGAAACATTACGGCTCCTTTGGAGGCGTTGGTGCTTATATGTATGTATATACGGATAAAGCACTGTAACATGGGAAAAGGAAAGTCTTGCGCTTTTATGCAATTCGCGTGATCTCCGAGCTAGTAATTTCATAAATCCTTGGAGACGTTTTATTTAATTTCATATGTTTCAGGTTGGAAAACGACACGTTGAATAATTATTCAGAGCTACGTGCGCATTGTATAAACGACAATGGGTGCATTGTGTAAGTCGCGCCGGGTGATGTAAGGAAAGGTATAAATAATAAATAGACGTGAAAATGTGCGCACCTCGGTGACCAAATCGACAAAAGGTTCGACGCGCTCCAGTCAAATCAGTCAAAAACTAATGGAGTAGTTGATATACTGCACATGCGACAGTGACTTGTGATAAATTGATATTCGATAATCCGTAAATAATAATATCCCGGCGAGCGATGAATCTTTCAACGTGCGTACACATACACCGTATTCGCGGCTACCGGTCGCACGTCGCCGGCTTTCAATGGCTGAACGATTAGACGCTAAATCGGAGACGGGACCGGAGCCAGATGTACAAGAAATCGACCCTCGCCCCAAAAGAGGCAGACGCATTCACGCGGCGGGGACGGCGACGGCGACGACCCGCTGCCAAAAGAAAGACGTGAAAAGCAACAAAAGAGCACTTGCCCCCACCCCCGTTCGCGTTGCCGGCCATTCGCTAAGGCCGCGCTCGGCTCAGCGCTGCATTATAACGCATTCATGTATTCGAGGCGGCTTTTTGCACACTCTTCTCGGAACGCGGACCGCCTGGCATTAGAAGTCGAGATGCTTTTAAAGACGCGCGCGGTCGGGCGGGGCGGGCGGCGGGGAGAAGGGGGTGAGGGAGCCGAAGCAGCGCGCCCACGTAATACTCGTCTCGTGGCGCGGGGCAAAGGAAGGGGGAGGGGGAGGTGACGAGCGGAAAAGGAAAAGTATGGAAAAGAAAGAGGGGGAGGAGAGACGCGTATAGTTGAAAATGTTTCCTCGCCTGGTAAATTCGTGGGAAATCGCGCGAATGACCGGCTAGTTTTACGAGTCTATAAATTTATCGAAGGGGTCGCGAACTATGCGCATTTTTTTTCTTTTCTGAATCGCGATTATATATATATATATATATATATATATATATATATATACACTTATATTGCAGTTTGAGCTTACAATTTATAGTTAATAAATGTGGGTAGAAAAATTAACGCGGGAAATCGTGGCGCTATACAATACTAATGTATAGGCGATCATGGCAATTAGTAAAAGATACGCGGTTTGTAGCGATTTTCCCATTTCCTTGAGATGTACGAATGGTTTTTCTTCGGATGGGTGAAAAGTAGCGAACGAAGAGAAATTTTTGAAAGTCCTATGAATAATTTACTATAGACACTTTTTGATTTATGGCAATACGACGTAATTCTTGGGGGAAATCTTATCGACTAGGTGTGGGCATATGAGAATTCATATACTTTGCAACAAGAAAATATTTCAATGTATAGCATTGCTTTTATTGAGTAAAAAGTATTTTTTGTCTAGAAGAATTTTTGAATTCTGATTTGACCGGTTCAAGTATTGATAGTTATTTGAAAACATGGATCGTTGCGAAATTGTATATTAATTTATACAAGTGACTTTTGACAATGTCTTGGCTTTTGAAGGTTTGCCCTTATGAAGACTTCGATAACAACGTTCGGATTAATTACATGTTCAGAGGTGATAATCATAAAAAGAAAACGTGCATGAGAATTCTTTACCACTAAGTAGTCGAAGAGTCTTTAATTGTTTAATTTTCACAATTTTAAGCTCCTTAAACAAGAGCAACATAGAAAAACTCCAGATGTAAGTGAACTAAGTATGTTTTCAAGCTTAAATGATAAAAAATATAATTGTTTATCAATGCAAATCATGAACTCATTATAATTATAAATGTAAATATGTACATTGATATAGTTGAATGCAATTTCTTTCTTCAATTACACCTCCTAACCATGAATTATTACATTTTGGTATAATAAATTACTTGGTATGACCAGCTATGCAAAAATTACCAATTACAATGAGTTTGTAAATAGCAAGGGCTGCCAATATATGTGCGCCGATGTACAGCTTGTCTTCTATACATCAATAATCAAAACATTTTTTCCATCGTGGCTTACTAATACGGAAAACGTGCTCTTTTAATATGCGACGCGCGAGTTGGATTTGAAAAAGCCGCGCCGTGCGCGTTTATACACATGTATATATATATATATATATATATATATATATATATATATATATATCTGTGTGTGTATGTGTATGTATGTATATGCAGCGCATGCTGCACGCGGCGCCATGTGGGAAACCTGCAAAAATGCCATTAAACTCCGCGGCGTGACAAGGCGCCGCGCCGCTGCCCACGGCTCCCGCGAAGCGCTCATTCTTCTCCGCGAGCCTGGGCAGCGCTCTCTCTCTCCCTCCCTCTCGCTCTCTCTCTCTCTCTCTCTCTCTCTCCGTTTCTCTTCATCTCGGCTGGGGGTCAAAGGACGCGAGGAAGGGGCGAATAAGTCGGCGGGTGGGGGAGAGGGGAGCTCCGCAGCGCGTGGGACTCGCGTAAGCGGGTAGCCAGCAGCGATGCTGTGTATACAGAGGCGTCCCCGTATCAAGCGCACGAGCTCCCGGGTCTTCTTGTACGTCGCCGATGCTGTCCCACTCCTCCTCCTCCATCGTGTCCATCTCGTTTTTCGCGCCGCGAGCCGCGACGCCACGGCGGACGGCACGACGCGCGCCTCGGGCAATCCATCCGCGGCGCGATTTCTACATAATGCGTGTAAGGGCGCTGTATTTCCTTTTTGGAGTGATATTTTTTTTTTTTTTTTTTTTTGAAGAGGCGCGCAAAAAAGGCTAGATTATAAAGCGCGGGCGGCTGATATAAGCGCGTATTCGTGATCCCTTTTTTTTACGTTGAATGTTTGTATCGATTTTTGTTTGAAGAATTTTCTTTTTTGTTTTTCTTAATGGGGCTTCCATGTCAAGGAAGGGTTTGTTGGTCAATCAATTTACCCAAATGACATTGAAGCTCTTAGGTATATTGAATTGATTTATTATGAAACTTGTCAAATCGTCCGTAAATTTCTGAAAGTTGTAATTTCAAAGTGGTCTTACGATAGCAACCATTTAGTACTTAAATAAAATCTTTGGGGAGAGGATAAAACAGATTTCCTATGCTATTTACTCTTTTATGTGTAGGACGATTAACTTTTTTTTAAATCCCAATGATAAAAATTTAAGGATTTTATTTATAACCTTTTATTTATACGTTTTGCAATTCTATTGCAACATAAATTCCATCAAATGACGGTTCCTCTTGAATCGTAGAGATTTAGAAAACCAGTGCAGCATTCAACAGTAGATATTTGATATATTAAGATTTCATGCAATACAACTATTAACTATGTCAATCCAAAAAACGAAATGTAATCTTCGCAAATATATTTATCAATTGTATGTAATCATACCTGTGTTTCATGCATACCTTATTCATAGAATATTAAAGGTGTCAATTATAAATAGGTGAATGTTATATCAATTCAGATTGTGAAATACTATTTATATTTATGCTTTTATAGAATTAATTATTTTATTCGCATACAATTGTTGAAAATTTCATGTATCGAATTAATTCTTTCTTATTATGAAAAAGCTTATTAAGCTGGACCAAACAGTATTTTTAATATATTATCCTTAAAATATGTGCGTAAAAATATTTTTCAATAATGTTGTATTAAACATGATAACCGAATGATTTATAGAAACAGTTATTTTCTTCGATATTTTCATCAGTTCGCGTATATTAATCTGCTTTACGAACATTGACGTTTAATTTGAGCGTCTTCGTATAATACACACAAAATAAAAGTCCAAATTAAGTTCATCTCCGTTTTTTAATCAGCTCGATAAGACTTCAAATATATTCATCCAGGTCTTTATTGTATATCTCATGTATGGGTATCGCAAAATAAATCAATAGGCATTTAAACTTTATTATGTGTTCATTAAATTATTTTAAAGCCCTTTAATATCCCAAGCGAAATTTTATTCTGACACGTTAGATAAAAAGAAAGCATTGTATATCTTTCATTTCGTCCGAACTCATATTATTTATGTAAAATGTCTAATAATCATAGTAATCTTTTTCAAAATTTTCATATAAAATTGATAGACTGTCTTTTTCAAATAACTCAAACTATTACAAACGAAATAACTCATACGTATTTAGTAATTAGAAAAATAAAAATATATAAATATAAATATAAATTATTCAATATATTCGCAAACTATACAAAATAGATTTATACGTCTTTTTAAAATAGTACTAATAATTCAGCAATTTCTTTTTTCTTATGTACAAAATTTCATAAAATTAAAAATATTACAATTATATTAATACAATAGAATTTGCAATCACTCAGCTTATAATCATATAAAACCTTTATTTACTAAAGAATTATGATATACATCGTTGAGAATTTATTACTAAAAATAAGTATTAAACAGAATATAGTTACATAGGTTAAATTTTTATTCAACAGCTACATTTGATAATAAAGTAGAAAAATTCGATTTTCTCTCATGAGTATATAGTAACGGTTATTGAATGTCATAAACATAACTTTTAGGAACAATTAGAAATAATAATTTCTATTGTTTACATACGGTGAAGATTCTGATTTTATTGATAAGATAATCATTCTATTACTACAAGATAACAGTTTGCCTTTATATAAGGCATTCATTATCGAATTAAACAGTTTCTTGTCGTAAGAGCGGTGAACAACAGACCGCGTCTCTGGATGGGATTGTCACGATGAAGGGTACGTTTCATCTTTTCATAATATGATTTATACTTTCACACTTATAATAAAAAATAATATGAATTTCTAAAATCTATAATGAATATAATGAAGAAATGATTTAATAAAAATTCGTTTTAGCTATTTCCCTAATTATTGCATTACTACATACGTCGCTCATACATGCAGCACATAAACCGATCAACGACCATCAAACAACTACAAATGGAAGCACCAATAAAATACACTCGAAATGTCCAAGAGTTTCTACAAGTGATGGTACTCTAATTACTCTGCCACATGAAAGCGAATGCAATAAATATTATACATGCGTGGATGGTGAAAAAATTTTACAAGAATGTCCGGAAGGGCTCCAGTTCGATCTTGCACAAGGAACTTGCGACTGGCCATCTACAGTAAACTGCCATCAAACATCATCAACAACACCAAAAACAACAACAAAAAGTACAAGGCATACTACAAAAGCAACCACAATAATAACAACTACAAAAAAAACAACCAAAACCACGAAAAGGCCATCTACGACAAAAAGCACACCTACTTATAAACCAACAAGTACTACTGCTGGCCTTACAACTCCTACGGTTGCAACTACAACAAGTGAATTTACATCGGAAACATCAACAATCTCATCGACAAGTACTTCACCATCAACTACAACTACGAATGCATCCCCTACAACGATACGTTCAAGTACCTTATCATCAAGCGCTACTGCTGGCTCAACTAGTCCTATTCTAACACCTACGACAACAGAATGTCCTACGCAAACAACAACGAACGTGAATCCGATGACCAGCACATTACATCCAACTACCAATACGACCGAGTTGTTTACAACTCAGAGCCCAAGTACGTTATCACCAAGCACTACTGCCGGTTCAACTACTTCCACCGAAATAGCATCTACATCAGAATCTACATCGGAACCATTGACAAGCAGCGGAAACACGTCCACAAGTTCTTCACAACAAAGTACCACTACGCCTTCACAGTCTACAACCCAGACCGCTAGTACATTATCACCAAGTTCTACTTCTCGTTCCACGACTTCTTCTGAAACACCAACAACAACCGAATCTACTTCGGAACAATCTACAACATCCGCCAGCATGTCAACAAGTACTTTCTCTCCAACTTCAACTACGACCTCATCGTCCACGACTCAGAGCGCAACTACTTTCTCACCAAGCTCTACTGCTCGTTCCACGACATCTTCTGAAACACCAACAACATCCGAATGTACTTCGGAACAATCTACAACATCTGCCAGCAGTTCAACAAGTAGTTCACAACCACCTACACCTCCGCCTCCATCGTCTACAAGTCAGAGCGTAAGTTCTTCCTCATCAACGTCTACTTCTGAATCTACTACTCCGACATCAGAATCTACATCGGAACCATGGACAACCAGCCCAAGTACGTCTAGCAGTTCTGAAAAACCATCTACAACTACGCCCTCATCGTCTACATCACAGAGCGCGAGTACTTTATCACCAAGCCCTACTGCTAGTTCTACGACATCTTCTGAAACACCAACAACATCCGAATGTACTTCGGAACAATCTACAACGTCTGCCAGCTTGTCGACAAGTACTTTGTCTCCAACTTCAAGTACGACCTCATCGTCCACGACTCAGAGCGCATCTACTTTAGCACCAAGCCCTACTGCTGATTTCACGACTTCTTCTGAAACACCAACAACATCAGAATCTACTTCGGAACAATCTACAACATCTACCAGCACATCAACAAGTAGTTCACATCCATCTGCAAGTCCGTTTCCATCGTCTACAAGTCAGAGCATAAGTACTTCCTCATCAAGCTCGACTTCTGAATCCACTACTCCGACATCTGAATCTACTTCGGAACAATCTACGACATCTCCCAGCACATCAACAAGTAGCTCACAGTCAACTACACCTCCGACTCCATCGTCTACAAGTCAGAGCGTAAGTACTTCCTCATCAAGCTCTACTTCAGAATCCACTACTCCGACATCAGAACCTACATCGGAACCATGGACAACCAGTCCAAGCACATCCACCAGTTCTGAAAAACCATCGACAACTGCGCCCTCATCGTCCACATCACAGAGCGCGACTACTTTATCACCAAGCCCTACTGCTAGTTCCACGACCTCTTCTGAAACACCAACAACATCAGAATCTACGTCGGAACAATCTACAACATCTTCCAGCACATCAACAAGTACTTCACAATCAACTACACCTCCGCCTCAATCGTCTACAAGTCAGAGCATAAGTACTTCCTCATCAAGCTCGACTTCTGAATCCACTACTCCGACATCAGAACCTACATCAGAACCATGGACCACCAGTCCAAGCACATCCACCAGTTCTGAAAAACCATCGACAACTGCGCCCTCATCTTCTACATCACAGAGCGCGACTACTTTATCACCAAGCCCTACTGCTAGTTCCACGACTTCTTCTGAAACACCAACAACATCAGAATCTACTTCGGAACAATCTACGACATCTGCCAGCACATCAACAAGTAGTTCACAATCAACTACACCTCCGCCTTCATCGTCTACAAGTCAGAGCATAAGTACTTCCTCATCAAGCTCGACTTCTGAATCCACTACTCCGACATCTGAATCTACTTCGGAACAATCTACGACATCTGCCAGCACATCAACAAGTAGCTCACAGTCAACTACACCTCCGTCTCCATCGTCTACAAGTCAGAGCGTAAGTACTTCCTCATCAAGCTCTACTTCTGAATCCACGACATCAGAACCTACATCAGAACCATGGACCACCAGTCCAAGCACAACCACCAGTTCTGAAAAACCATCGACAACTGCGCCCTCATCTTCTACATCACAGAGTGCGACTACTTTATCACCAAGCCCTACTGCTAGTTCCACGACCTCTTCTGAAACACCAACAGCATCAGAATCTACGTCGGAACAATCTACAACATCTTCCAGCACATCAACAAGTACTTCACAACCAACTGCAAGTCCGTTTCCATCGTCTACAAGTCAGAGCGTAAGTACTTCCTCACCAAGCTCTACTTCTGTATCCACGACATCAGGATCTACATCGGAACCATGGACAAGCAGTTCAAGCACATCCACCAGTTCTGAAAAACCATCGACAACTGCGCCCTCATCGTCCACATCACAGAGCGCGACTACTTTATCACCAAGCCCTACTGCTAGTTCCACGACCTCTTCTGAACACCAACAACATCAGAATCTACGTCGGAACAAATCTACAACATCTTCCAGCACATCATCACGTACTTCACAACCAACTGCAAGTCCGTTTCCATCGTCTACAAGTCAGAGCTTAAGTACTTTCCTCATCAAGCTCTACTTCGGAATCCACGACATCAGGATCTACATCGGAACCATGGACAACCAGTTCAAGCACATCCACCAGTTTCTGAAAAAACCATCGACAACTGCGCCCTCATCGTCCACATCACAGAGCGCGACTACTTTATCACCAAGCCCTACTGCTAGTTCCACGACCTCTTCTGAAACACCAACACATCAGAGATCTACGTCGGAACAATCTACAACATCTTCCAGCACATCATCAAGTAGTTCACAATCAACTACAACCTCCGCCTCCATCGTCTACAAGTCAGAGCATAAGTACTTCCTCATCAAGCTCGACTTCTGAATCCACTACTCCGACATCAGAACCTACATCAGAACCATGGACCACCAGTCAAGCACATACCACCAGTTCTGAAAACCATCGACAACTGCGCCCTCATCTTCTACATCACAGAGCGCGACTACTTTATCACCAAGCCCTACTGCTAGTTCCACGACCTCTTCTGAAACACCAACAACATCAGAATCTACGTCGGAACAATCTACAACATCTTCCAGCACATCAACAAGTACTTCACAATCAACTACACCTCCGCCTCAATCGTCTACAAGTCAGAGCATAAGTACTTCCTCATCAAGCTCGACTTCTGAATCCACTACTCCGACATCAGAACCTACATCAGAACCATGGACCACCAGTCCAAGCACATCCACCAGTTCTGAAAAACCATCGACAACTGCGCCCTCATCTTCTACATCACAGAGCGCGACTACTTTATCACCAAGTCCTACTGCTAGTTCCACGACTTCTTCTGAAACACCAACAACATCAGAATCTACTTCGGAACAATCTACGACATCTGCCAGCACATCAACAAGTAGTTCACAATCAACTACACCTCCGCCTCCATCGTCTACAAGTCAGAGCATAAGTACTTCCTCATCAAGCTCGACTTCTGAATCCACTACTCCGACATCTGAATCTACTTCGGAACAATCTACGACATCTGCCAGCACATCAACAAGTAGTTCACAATCAACTACACCTCCGTCTCCATCGTCTACAAGTCAGAGCGTAAGTACTTCCTCATCAAGCTCTACTTCTGAATCCACGACATCAGGATCTACATCGGAACCATGGACAACCAGTTCAAGCACATCCACCAGTTCTGAAAAACCATCGACAGCTGCGCCCTCATCGTCCACATCACAGAGCGCGACTACTTTATCACCAAGCCCTACTGCTAGTTCCACGACCTCTTCTGAAACACCAACAACATCAGAATCTACGTCGGAACAATCTACAACATCTTCCAGCACATCATCAAGTAGTTCACAATCAACTACACCTCCGCCTCCATCGTCTACAAGTCAGAGCATAAGTACTTCCTCATCAAGCTCGACTTCTGAATCCACTACTCCGACATCAGAACCTACATCAGAACCATGGACCACCAGTCCAAGCACATCCACCAGTTCTGAAAAACCATCGACAACTGCGCCCTCATCGTCCACATCACAGAGCGCGACTACTTTATCACCAAGCCCTACTGCTAGTTCCACGACCTCTTCTGAAACACCAACAACATCAGAATCTACGTCGGAACAATCTACAACATCTTCCAGCACATCAACAAGTAGTTCACAATCAACTACACCTCCGCTCCATCGTCTACAAGTCAGAGCATAAGTACTTCCTCATCAAGCTCGACTTCTGAATCCACTACTCCGACATCAGAACCTACATCAGAACCATGGACCACCAGTCCAAGCACAACCACCAGTTCTGAAAAACCATCGACAACTGCGCCCTCATCGTCCACATCACAGAGCGCGACTACTTTATCACCAAGCCCTACTGCTAGTTCCACGACCTCTTCTGAAACACCAACAACATCAGAATCTACGTCGGAACAATCTACGACATCTTCCAGCACATCAACAAGTACTTCACAATCAACTGCAAGTCCGTTTCCATCGTCTACAAGTCAGAGCGTAAGTACTTCCTCATCAAGCTCTACTTCTGAATCCACGACATCAGAACCTACATCAGAACCATGGACCACCAGTCCAAGCACAACCACCAGTTCTGAAAAACCATCGACAACTGCGCCCTCATCTTCTACATCACAGAGTGCGACTACTTTATCACCAAACCCTACTGCTAGTTCCACGACTTCTTCTGAAACATCAACAACATCTGAATCTACTTCGGAACAATCTACGACATCTGCCAGCACATCAACAAGTAGTTCACAATCAACTACACCTCCGCCTCCATCGTCTACAAGTCAGAGCATAAGTACTTCCTTCATCAAGCTCGACTTCTGAATCCACTACTCCGACATCTGAATCTACTTCGGAACAATCTACGACATCTGCCAGCACATCAACAAGTAGCTCACAGTCAACTACACCTCCGTCTCCATCGTCTACAAGTCAGAGCGTAAGTACTTCCTCATCAAGCTCTACTTCTGAATCTACGACATCAGGATCTACATCGGAACCATGGACAACCAGTTCAAGCACATCCACCAGTTCTGAAAAACCATCGACAGCTGCGCCCTCATCGTCCACATCACAGAGCGCGACTACTTTATCACCAAGCCCTACTGCTAGTTCCACGACCTCTTCTGAAACACCAACAACATCAGAATCTACGTCGGAACAATCTACAACATCTTCCAGCACATCATCAAGTAGTTCACAATCAACTACACCTCCGCCTCCATCGTCTACAAGTCAGAGCATAAGTACTTCCTCATCAAGCTCGACTTCTGAATCCACTACTCCGACATCAGAACCTACATCAGAACCATGGACCACCAGTCCAAGCACAACCACCAGTTCTGAAAAACCATCGACAACTGCGCCCTCATCGTCCACATCACAGAGCGCGACTACTTTATCACCAAGCCCTACTGCTAGTTCCACGACCTCTTCTGAAACACCAACAACATCAGAATCTACGTCGGAACAATCTACGACATCTTCCAGCACATCAACAAGTACTTCACAATCAACTGCAAGTCCGTTTCCATCGTCTACAAGTCAGAGCGTAAGTACTTCCTCATCAAGCTCTACTTCAGAATCCACTACTCCGACGTCAGAACCTACATCGGAACCATGGACAACCAGTCCAAGCACATCCACCAGTTCTGAAAAGCCATCGACAACTGCGCCCTCATCGTCCACATCACAGAGCGCGACTACTTTATCACCAAGCCCTACTGCTAGTTCCACGACCTCTTCTGAAACACCAACAACATCAGAATCTACGTCGGAACAATCTACAACATCTTCCAGCACATCAACAAGTACTTCACAACCAACTGCAAGTCCGTTTCCATCGTCTACAAGTCAGAGCGTAAGTACTTCCTCATCAAGCTCTACTTCTGAATCCACGACATCAGAACCTACATCAGAACCATGGACCACCAGTCCAAGCACAACCACCAGTTCTGAAAAACCATCGACAACTGTGCCCTCATCTTCTACATCACAGAGTGCGACTACTTTATCACCAAACCCTACTGCTAGTTCCACGACTTCTTCTGAAACATCAACAACATCTGAATCTACTTCAGAACAATCTACGACATCTGCAAGCACATCAACAAGTAGTTCAGAATCAACTACACCTCCGCTTCCATCGTCTACAAGTCAGAGCATAAGTACTTCCTCATCAAGCTCGACTTCTGAATCCACTACTCCGACATCAGAATCTACGTCGGAACCATGGACAACCAGTCCAAGCACATCCACCAGTTCTGAAAAACCATCGACAACTGCGCCCTCATCTTCTACATCACAGAGCGCGACTACTTTATCACCAAGCCCTAGTTCGGAATCCACTATTCCAACTTCAGAATCTACATCGGAACCATGGACAACCAGTTCAAGCACGTCTGCCAGTTCTGAAAAACCATCTACAACTGCGCCCTCATCATCTACATCACAGAGCGCGACGACTTTATCACCAAGCCCTACTGCTAGTTCTACGACTTCTTCTGAAACACCAACATCAGAATCTACGTCGGAACAATCTACAACATCTTCCAGCACATCAACAAGTAGTTCACAATCAACTACACCTCCGCCTCCATCGTCTACAAGTCAGAGCGTAAGTACTTCCTCATCAAGCTCTACTTCTGAATCCACTACTCCGACATCAGAATCTACATCGAAATCATGGACCACCAGCGCAAGCACGTCCACAAGCACTTCACAACCAAGTACAACTACCCCTTCATCGTCTACAACTCAGAGTGCAAGTCGATCCTCATCAAGTCCTACTTCTGAATCCACAACACCCATCATAACATCGTCGACGTCTGAATCTACATCCGAACAATCTACAACATCAACTTCAATCACGATACAATCCACGACTGAATCGACTTCGGAACAATCAACAACATCTGCAAGTAGTTCTTCACAACAAACTGTAACACCAAACTCGTCGGCTACATCTCAGAGCACAAGTTCCTTAAAACCATCCACAAGTGCCGGATCTCCTACACCTATTATAACTACACCAACTAAATCGTCTTCAATCTCAACCACTACGAGCCCCTCTACAAGTAAATTTCCAACAACTATAACTACGCAACAATCGACTAAAACTACAGGAGATATCTCATCTACAACTGTAAAGCCATGTGAGTATTTCGCTATTAATAATTAACTCTGATATATATATATATATATAGATAGATATTTCTGTAAATTACAAATTACGTAGCCTTTGCATGAAATTATGTAATTATTTTGAAATAATTATGTCAGTGTTTTTATTTGCTTGTTATTCTGATTTCAGCTTATCCAACATCTTGTCCTGAAAATGGCAAAGATCCAACAGAGCCGATTGTTTTACCTCATGAATGCGTGTGCAGTAAATATTATGAGTGTAGAAATGGCTTGGAAATTTTAAGAAATTGCACGAAAGGATTACATTTTAATCCATCTACTCATTCTTGCGACATACCTGAAAATGCTGGATGTTCACCTAGTACAAAAACGAATCTAAATGCTGTTTTAATTGCTCCTTCTTCCAATGATTGTCCAGCGATAGCTTCAAAGAAAGCTACACATATGCCTCATGAAACAAATTGTTCTTTATTTTATACGTGTTTCAACGGAAGAAAAATATTAAAAGAGTGTCCTTCGGGATTGTATTTTAATGTAAAGCTTCAAGATTGTGACCAACCGTTGAATGCTAATTGTATAGGTGGTTTAAGATTTATGTTCAATCAAATTCCTAATTTGTTGAAGAAATATCTTGTTGACATAGTCAAGTCAACCAGTAAAATTACGACTGAAATAAAGGAAAATCCAGATACATGCCTAGGGCATTGTTCTAGTCAGGAAACTGTGGATACTATCCATTTACCAAATATTCATTGCACGAAGTATTGCGTATGCAGTAATGGTCGCCCATACGTAAAACTCTGTCCTGAGAAGTTACATTATAACACAAATCTACGTGTATGTGTTCATGCAGCTGATGCCAACTGTACAGGAATTGGAGGAATAATTACTTCATCTACTGTCAGTCCAACTGATCATAAAAAAAAACCATCATTTCTTAGTAAAATTTTCAGTCTGTGGTAAATAGTAAAATTTATTTAGAGTAAATTGAATATTGCATTACGTACTATGATATTTTATAAATCAAATATATAGTTATGTTTTGCTTTAGGCATCCTGTTAATTCTTTCTAATAGTTTGTATAGTTAATTTTTGATTATAAAAATGTTTACTAGAACAATAAATGTTAAGTTTAGAACAAATAAAAAAGATTATTTATTTTAATTGATTATACATCTATCTAATATAAATATCTAAATTATTTCGTTAATCGTGATTAAATATGCTGTTTCGATAATAAGATTAATAATAAGATAGCAACATAACCTCATGTAGAGGTTCAGCTTGCCAATAAATAAAAAAAAAAAAAAAAAAAAAAAAATAAGATCGTGCGAAACGTTCGTTGTTTCGTATGCATTTTTGTTTATAATGTGGTCAACAACAGCAAGCAAAAGCCATTTTGAGAGCACGCGCTGTCAGCCTGAGTCGACGGCAAGGGCTTATGTGCTCGCGTAAATAGAGAGATTTATCTTTTCTCCCGTGTTCCATATACAATTATCTCTATAGAGCAACTGCATAAGCCGACATTGGATACTTCGCTTATCTTAAGTTTTCGATGCGAAATATATATATATATATATATATATATCTTTTCTGAACGAGTGAGGAAAGTTCGATTTTCGAAAGATAGACGTGATAGGGAAAGTCAGCTTTTTGGTAACGTTTATGTCATATAAAAATAAATAGAAAGTAATATTTTATTAATTCAACTGATATTTCATAAAATATTTGTTTCTGCTATGAAGTTATCCGAGAGTCCGAATAAAATGAATTTGCAGTAATCTGTCGTACATGCAGTAGTCGCCTATTTTTTCACATATGTAGCGTAATATAGTACAATCAGGTACTAACAAATCTATTGTTTTTCGATCACTACAAATATAATAATTACATAGCATTATGAGAAGTGCATTGAGGAAATAATTCGTAAACAGGAAATAACTATTATATGGCAATACTCTTATATATTTGTCAGCTATTATGTCGTACGAAGACGAAAGCTGTTGCGTGATAATGGAAAATTGATAGTTAAAATACCGGAACAAGACATGCTATTATATAGAGCTGTTAATTGTCTAGCATTTCAGATTGATTCTGTATATATTTTTCATAATTAGCGTAACTGCTTTTTTATTATGATTCACATGGTAATTAGTGAATTTCTTGGCTTGTCATATTAACATGCATAAATGTGGCAAATAAATAAATCCATACGCATAGAAAAGAATGTCGAAATCATTTTTGTTTGCGATAACAATCACCAGTAAGATTATTGATAGTCGCAACAAAAAGAATTACAAAATTTAATATTAAAAAATTAAAATTTTGGGCGTTATTATAATTGAATCGTGAATAACTTCTTACCCATATGACTTTACCATTGAATGAAATAAATATAAAATTTAACTCTCGAAGAAAATACTAAGCTCAACTTGAATTCGATCAAGCCATCATGAATTTTTGATGCATGAACGTATTGAACGCACCGTCCTCTTCAATCCGTACCTCTCTGTATGTATTAAAATGCCAACAACAACAACAACAACAACAACAAAAAATCAGTATCTGGCAGCGTGCGAACGCTTATAATTTTCATCCGGAGAAAGTGCGAGAGTTTGTGCTGACGCCCCCCGGGTGTCAGATGTGAAAAGAAGTCAGCTACAAGGAGGCGAGTTGCAGCCGCTTGTCCGTGTCGATTCCTTTGAAAGATTAACTATACACTCGGATGTGAGTTAATAGGCTACCATCAGTCATCTTATATCATCTTGGCTTGTGTCGAGAAATTTACCGGTCGACAAACATTTTCATGCATTCTAATTTATACAAATACACATGAAAGATTCCAATTTTGAACACCAAATTTACAGTTAGTTGAAGATATACTTGGAAGAATTGATGATATTTTAATTCAATTGCATGTGTAATTTGTCTATCCAATTCAGGAGCTTTATTGATATTCCTTAATCCTTCGTTGAACTTCCTCGGAATCTTTGCAAGTAAGGAGAGTGAGCATTAACATATTCCTTTCTCGTTTCCGACTACTTTCGGAAAACCAATATACAATTGATTGACAATGAAACAAAATTCAATTAACGATGAATTAATATATTTAATTATAGATCTAAAACTTCGACATTGATATAACGTTCTAACTTTCATAAATAATAAACAAGAATGAATGATCCGTGTAATTTCAGTAGTTAAATATTCATATTGTATCCTTATTATTGACGTATATTTTTCCATCCCTTAATGGAAGTAATAAAACAGAAAAAGTATTTTAAATAATTAAAATAATAAAAATAATAAACAATAACTTTATATTTTTTCATGTGACTAATAAAATTCTAACAATGCCACTAGCGATGATGCTACAACATTTTGATATTAATATAATTTATTGTGATGCTAATGATAAGTTAAAGTATTAATCGAATAATACTTGTAAATCTTCACTAGATATCTGCAATATCGGTCTTATCGACTATATTATTGTGTTTATTACTGAAAATTACTGTAAAGTATTTGGGTTCTATTTTTTTCCTCAGTCCAAGTTTTACGCTTTCTAAATTTGCTTTAATCACAATGGAAATTCTATCTGCGTATTTGATTACCTTTAACGATTACCAAATGTTTACAAAACATTCTTATTGTTAGTAAATATACATTTGAATAAATAATCTCAAGTAAGGGAATGTTTACCTACTTTCTATAATTTGAATAAGACGAGGATCAAATTAGCTATTAATCATTTGCGTAAGCTACCGCTAAACACGACTGCGCGTCAAAATCATACATAATTCCCCTCAAAATGTCCACAGATAGTCTTTTATTAATGGCTGACTTGTTATTTTTACGGTTCACGACCAACCGTGTCGATATTAATATATATATATATATATGTATATACGGGGCGTATAGTCGCGATTCTCTTAACTTATAATCTATACACACACACACACACACACACACACACACACATATATAGATGCATAGACACATACATGCATACACGTATATTCAGCACGCGCTCGCTCGGTCCCGTCTCCCCGTGTCCCCGCTTCTTCCTTTTTTCCTCGATTCCTCGCGCCACGCGGTTCACGTCGAGGGCCGAAGGAAGGCGCCGGCTCCCCTCGCCCCGCAGACGATTCCTTTTATCTTTTTCTCAACGTCTTCCATTACGTATACGCCGCGGGTACGCGCGCGTCCGTCGCTTTTTCCCTACGCGCGTATGCAGACACGACATCGTCTTCGATCTTTTATCGGAATTCGGCGATTCTCGCGACGAGTCATTCATTTTTTTCTGTCTTAGATCGCGTTAGATCGGCAAAGTCTACAAGTCCCTCGCACGTTGCGTTTCAGGCCGTCAACGGCCACTCTTCACCACCAGGTATCGCGCATCTCCCCGCGGAGAGGGCCGAGACGAATTAAGCGCCGCGCTATTGATATTAACGGTTACCCATATATGCGCTTTCTGGCGTCGTTACGCGAGATAAATGCCCGGTGTGTATTTATCTATATACACACATATATATATATATATATATATATATATATATATATATATATATATAATATATACGAACGAGGGAAGCGGAGATTGAGATTTTGCCAGCGGTATTTTTAGAAGCGAATAACTTCCTTTAACAAGAAAATCCAGCGTGGGCTCCTTGTTATGTAAGAAACGGCATTAACCGCTGGCGTGTTGAGCCGCAATTTACAAGGAATTGATTTATTTTACTGCATTCTGTAATGAGCTCGGCTCCGCGGGCTTGTAATATGCGCGAGCGCGCGCGCGTTGCATGCATGCATGCATGCCACGCCACGCCACGCCATGCGACGTCCGCTTTGGCTCCTCGTCTATTTTGTATATAATACATTGTATTGCTTAAACGGTATTGTGGCGATTATCCCTCCGAGCCGTAGGATTGGACGTTCGAGCGGTGCCCCGAGTATTAAGAATGACAATTCTGTCATCGGGATTGCTGTTTGTCTGCTCGTTTGAATTTGCGGGTCCGCATTACGATGCAGCTGGCCATCGAGTGCCATGGAGCAGCGGTTGTACAAATATATATGTGTGTGTGTGTGTGTGTGTGCGAGTGTGTGTGTGTGGTGTGTGTGTGTGTGTGTGTGTGTGTGTGTGTGTGTGTGTGTGTGTGTGTATAGTGTGTATATGTATATATATATATATATATATATATATAATAATAAGCGAGTAACGCCGCTTCATCGATCGCCCGTCAGCCGAGGAGAGCGGACTCGTATTTACGCGCACGCGTGCGGATCTCGCGGAGGGACGGGCGGACGGTCGCCATCAGTCGTTTGTAGAAGGGGCAAATTTCGAAAGGCCGATCGCGGGCACCGTATGCGGCCGCCGGTTCGAGGGTTGCACAGTGTCAGTATCGTCGAGAGCGAATATATCGCGGTATACCATAAACGCTCGATCGATAAGCATTGGTGTCGCGCGAGCGCGACGCGTGTCCTTTCCCTTCTAATGGCGCGCTCGAAAGTGTCGCTCTCATTCTCTCTCTCTCTCTCTCTCTCTCTCTCTCTCTCTCTCTCTCTCTCTCTCTTTATCCTCTTTATTATCTGTTTCACTGGCGCGCGGTCACGCGATGGGTATCTCTCTCTCTTTCTACGCGATCACCGCGCCGTATCGCGCGGCCAAGCAGCGGCTGCGTGGGCGGGGCAAGGCGCAAAGGCCCTGTGCACACAGCACGCGCGTGTGGTCCCGATCATGTATATATATATATATATATATATATATATATATATATATATATATGAGCGGCGCTAAGCTTTTCTAACGGAGGGACATAACCGAATGGAGTGCCGATCGACGCGTGCGCGATAGCCGCGCAACTGTCCGAGTCCGACGCGACGGACGAGCGTATTACGAACCCTTTGCACGGACCAACCGTTGACCAGACATCGTACGAGCAGTTCGAAGGAGCGCGATGTACAGGACGATTGGGGGGGGGGGAAGTACAACAATGGCAGAGACTTCGAGTTAACATCAAAATTTTCGATTATGACGAATTCAAGGGTATAGTTAAGTAAGAGTTTAATAAAAGACGATTCTACTTATGTGGTATAGTAGCTGAAAAGAACTTAAAGGATTTTGCTGGTCTTATTGTCACAAAATGTATAGGTATTTTTAATTTTGAAATCAACGATTAATATTAAGAAAATCAAACTGTAGTTTTGAATTTACTCGAGAATTAACAAGGTGGTAAAATAAAATTATATAATTTATTGACATTTTTTTATACAATAATTTTTGTTTATTGCGTATTTATTAATTTAAAAATCAAGAACCAGGATAACAAACCAGGGAACAAAGACGGGATAATAGTCCAAACATAATCTGTGCAAAAATAAGGCAGTATAACGTGCGAGAACGAAAGCCTAGTCTCCGCCTACGTATAAACTTCGTCGACATCCGTAAGATCTGCCCGAAGTAACGTGAGTTATTGTTGAAGTGGCATAAGAATTTTTTGGGATTTTGGTCGTTGGTACCGGGGCAATATTGAGGAACTTGGAGGAATGATAAAAATGAAGAATGAACGAGGAGCTTCCGTATTTCACGGATACGGGGGTCGATTAATGAAGCTAGACGGACAGATAATTATGAGGCTGGAGGACTTCTGGGCTCTAGTTCATTCCGAGCACGTCGTACTGCATACGCGATGATACATCTTTCAAAATTTACGTATCATATAATATGAGAAGTCCAGATGCTCGTTTACAGCGACTCTGAATAAATATAAAATCATTAATGAACTTGAAAGTAAATTTAAGGAAATGCTGAGTACGAATGGATTGGATATTTCAAGAGAGAAAGAGAGAGGGAGCACTTGCGCATGCATGAAAAATCTGTATCAAGTACATTGCAGCGCGGATGAGTGTGATTAGTCCGACTCGATGGCTATCCATCATATCGTAGGACGTATGAGTCAGAGGGAGAGGGCTAGAGCGGACGCCCTCGGTTATATATATATATATATACATATCTGTCACTAATATGTTCCTCTCGACGATATATCTACACACAGCTCCCATGCCCCGGGCTGTCCTATATATATATATATATATATATATATATATATACGCGCGACGACGCAGGGCAACCGCGCTAAAGAGATCAATTACTCCACCCCCTCCTGCCTTCTTCTGTTGATGCTTTTACGGTGAAAGTATAAAGTAGCCGAGGGGCTGTAATTCAATTAATATATATATATATATATATATATATATATATATATATATATATATATATACACACAAAGAATCAATTTGGCCGGTTCATCGTCGCGAATTAATCAACGGGGCGCTCGGGGAGGGGGGGGTGTGTGCAGGATAATAATTCCAGTCCATTAGAAATCCGCAACACCGCCGACACCGTGTTGCGCCCGCCGCCGCCGCCGCCCGAGAGGCGTAGCTCGCCTCGGCGATTAGTGCGCCGGCGCGTTTTACGGCGATGAGCGTTAATACGGCCAATTATTATATCGATAGCGCACGACGGATCCCTCTACACGGTTATTTACAGTTTTAAGAAACTCTCGAGCAGCTGCACGTACGGCCGTCCGCGCGCGTTGCCAATTTCGCGCGAAGAGGTCCGCTCGTGTGTACAATTCGTATATACAAGGATACGTTTATGTGCACGCAGTTGTGGATGAAATCCAAGCAATCGTACTTACGTTAATGAAGTATCTATGTGTATGTATACATATATACATCATATACTGTACGAACGATAAATGACTTAAATGGGATTCCTCGCACGATAAGTCTGTAAATACGGAAAGCCGGTAGATCGAGCGATAACGTTGCGCAGAGGTCGAACAATTTCCAAGCCAGAAAGTGACGCGCGCGCGCGCGCGCGCGGGCTTCGGCGAGCAAAGGTGCGCGAGCAACCGAGATGCATCCCTTGGGCTCGGGGTATCGTATCCTCGGCCGATTGCTGGCGCGCCCGTGCGCGTTCGGGCCGCGCTTCCATCATTCACATTTTTTCCGTTCGTCCGAGCACCTTCGAATACGTACACAATATACACGTGCACGCACGCAGAGGGTTTTTGCGGCGTTTGCCGGCCGGCTTATCGTACATATCGTGCATACATAATGTAAATCTGTGCGCGCACGGGAGAAATGAAAAGTAAGCGGATCGTGCGTGCCAAAATCGCAGCGACGTTTACGCCGAGAATGAAGTTTATTGAAGTTTACTTTGTGCGCGTTTTTGTTTGTCGCGGATTAATAAAACATTGCAAATCGACCGAGAGAAAATTATCTATAATTTATATATAATTATTGTTTTTTTCCGCGAGAACGACGAAACGCATCAGCTGTAAATTGTTTCTGAGAATTGTTAACACATATGTATCTATATATATATATGTATTCGGAAAATTTCCAATCGAATCGTACAATATTCTAAGTGTACTCCGTAAGCTCGGCTATAAAATTTGAAGAAAAAAAAAACAAAAAAAGAAATGACTTTCATCATTGTAATATTTCGCCGCTGTAAGATATTGTACCGGAACTATGCCATATTTTCCCTTTCGAAACACAGAAGAAAAATCGATTTTTTCAAAAATTCTAATAATCTAATCTTTAATCTTCAAATCACCCCCTTCACTGCGTTTAAAGTGCTTACCAATTCGGTGAATATTTATTATTACAATCATTGAAAATTAAATAAATTGTATTTGGTACGTGTTTTAATTAAAATATAGACTCTTTTGTGTCTATATGTGTGTGTTCGCGCGCGCGCGCGTGTGTGTGTGTGTGGAGGCTTGCTCCTCTACAAAGTTCCCTTAGATAAAAAAAAAATCGACCGTATCAACTTTATACAGAGTGCCGCCCCAATCCCCGTCGATTCCCCGTTTCGCTTGCACATTAATCCTCTCTTCACGCGCAGTCGAGCGCCTCGGCCGCCCTGCCTCGACGGGATCGAGGGCGCGGGTCGTGTCGCGGACGCTCGCTCGTCCCCGCCGCGGGGACGAGGCGCGCCGGTCTCGTGTCGAGCTCGGGGACGCGAGGACGGCCGTAGCGGCTCGTGAAAATTCGCTCCATTCCCGGGCGGTTTTTTTTTTTGTTTTTTGTTTCTTTTTCTTCTTTGTTTCTTATCCACATCTCCGACTTGGCATACGTGTACTTACGGCTGCTTTCGCCGCGCGCTATTTTTGCGTCTATATATATGCGCCTCGGGTTACAGAAAATGTTATTGCGAACACGGCGACGCACCGTCGTCATCTGTATCAGACGCGTTTGACGTAAAACTTAATGAAACGCGAACGCGCACACGCACGCATTACGGCCGTTAATTATGCGTTGACTCTGATGCGTAGGAGGAGGGGGGTCGATTCATTCGGATCTGTATATATATATATATATATATATATATATATATAAGATACGGAGAGATCGGCCACCAGATCTAATAGAATAATTCGCGAGAGGATTTGAGTATTGGCGCGCGCGTTGCTATGTTGCGTGTTTACTTTCTTTTGGTTTTTTTTTGTTTTTTTTTTTTACATTACAGCGGCAGAATAGAACCAGGCATATATACGACCAGTAAGTCGTAGGATTACTTTCGCTAATACGATCGTGTTATTACGGATTAAAGGCAAATTTAAATTGTGTGCACGCGTGTTTTTTTTTTGTTTTTTTTCTTTTGGTTAACGGTTGGATTTTTTCTTGGTTCCATATAGTAAAGGGACGTTAGCTGGATAATTTATAAAATACTTGTAAGAGGATTACCCCTATGCCTTAATTAACATTTTTAAAAATCCACAATACGGAAACCTGTTTATATGTGCTTAATAATTTTTCCCTTTTAACAGCGTAAAAGGAACAAATTAAAAATGAAAAAACTAATATTTCTTACTGTATTTTCTTCTAATATTGATACAGTTAAGATATTGAATTTTCGCGGAAAAAATCTGCTTTCTTGTCAGTATTTCACACAATGCGCAGCCGTCGACGATTCCATTCGAATATTCTTATTAAAACGAACAAAAGAGAAAAAAGAAATTAAATTAATCAATTTCCACGATAGAAAGTTTTAATAAAGAAGCTGCAATTATTCGTATCCGTCGACGCTGATATCCCCTCATTCCCCGTAACCGGCGAAAATCGCTTTATTTAAGTGAATTATTTCACTTTAAATCTCCGCTCACCTGCAAAGACGCGTCAACGTCTGCCTTTTGAGATAACGAACGACACACACAACACACACACACACACACACACACACACACACACACACACACATTCTGTGAAATTTTATAGGCTTGTAAGCACTTTGCGTATATATATATATATATATATATATATATATATATATATATATATATATATAAATTACATCATTTGTATAAGTGACAAATATAAGCGAATCGAGAGGAAAATTATTTTGAATGTCAGGGTCGTAAAAGTGTAAATATTATTCATCGAGATGTTGTAGGTGGCAGTGGAATCAATTATGTGTATGCGTGATTTTTTTTGTTTTTTTTTTAATACGTTTATCAATCAAAAAAAGATTTTTTTACAAAGTATTCGTAATTTTCTTCAATAAACAAAAGAACGCTGTTACATTTTTTTTTAGACATACATTATCGTACGTGTCGATATAGCGTAGTCACACAATATGGAGCTTAATTTTATAGGAAATTATTATTTTATACTAGGAGTTACTTTTGCAAGCACTCTTATACAGTATATTTAATGTTATTTTGTGATAAATATTTGGTGAGAGAAAAAATTGACAATTTATGTGTATGTGTGTGTGTATGTGTATATATATATATATATCAAGCAGGCGGTATTTTTTGCACGAATTTGGTAGATTCGGGGCCAAACGGTGAGCCGACGACGAAGTAATAAATCATACTGTAAACCGGTATAATTACGATACAGTAAGTATGGATGCGATGATAAATTTCGACGCATCGAGATGAAAAATTTATACTATACGCGCGAGCTCGTAATTTAGCTGACCGTTGGGTAATCGTGCCATTACGGTGGCCAACGACTATGTAAAACGTATAATAACAATAATATTAAAAAAGTCTCGTAGACGATCGGCACTGTTAAGAGACGCGCCGAAATGCAATCGGCGCCGATGTCAAATTATTTCGCACGAGACATAGTTCAATAACAACGACAGCAATAATGATACATTTGACGCTCGTGACTTTTACGATTGCTCCGCCGCGTACGTTTTACGGGTCGCATTAGCAGCCGCCCGCAACGATTGATTGCATTAGCCTGGAACGGGCGTGTTAACGACCGCGCGTACGACGCACGTCGGCGGATTTCACGCCAGCTCGATCCGCGCGGCCGGGGATTCGCTGCCCGGGGCCACCGATGATACACAGAAACGTGCGCGTATCATCGATTATCGTATAGGCGCCCGAACGTGTGTTACATGCCGTGCGAACGAAAGTTGCCCCATTCCCAAGAGCCAGGCGCGTTGATCAAGTAACGCCGCGCTGCGCCACCGATAAATTTTGGCTTTTCCATTTTCCGATAGTGCGACTTATCCCGGCGCGGGGGGTGGGGGGGAGGTGACTGTTCGCAGCATCGCGCTCATATACGGGCTTCATTCGAATCATCGGTCGCCGTAATGGTACTTCGACGATTCTCTTGAAAACTTTGTATCGAAGCTTATCTTTACAGGAACTTTGATTTACGTATCGCGTACGTGATAGCGCGAAATTGACTTCTCTTCAAAAATTCCAATCGTTCATCCTACAGCAGCGCGAATTAATCAACGATCAGGTTTAATCAATTGATTATAGAATACCTCAATTAACGTAATACAAAGTATGAAAATTATGGCTTCATAAGAACGATGAATGAAAAAGACTCCTTAAGAATACGTTTTACAAATATTTATTTCCACTGTGATTTCCATCATAGAAAGACATATTTTCATATTTTTGCATTCGACTTTCTCTTGATTTTCATCGTTTTTTCCCGCTCTATATGAGTGCTCATTGAATCCTTGTGAAATAATGCATCATCTGTTGTTCCCAATCAGTCTATCATTTATTCCATTCTCTATCACAAACTGTCAGATAATAATAAAGTTATCATTAATTAAAATCGAAATTAAGAGAATATAATATCACTTTCTCTATTCACACACACGCATTTATATATATGTATATATATATATATATATATATATATATATATATATATATTCGTGTCAAGAACGATTTTTTCGGACACCGTTCTCTTTGTATTTATTGGTTTAGCTTCTTTTTTCTCACTAATACAAAGAATAGGAAAGATCGTTGAAAATACAATATGTCATTTGTATGCATAAAAAAATTTCCTGAATTGTGAATTTTTATCTAAAGTCAATTGAAAATTCCAAAGGTATTAGTCTTATAAAAATTAACATACACAATTCTATTGAACAAATATCAAATTGCATACATTACCATTACCATCATCGCATTGATGAGCGTTTTAACGAAACCGTCAACAGAGCAATTTCAAATACAATAAAACACGTAACATTATTATTTTCTCTGCTGTGCAGCTAAAATTGAAATTGTTCGAACAGAAGTACAGCCATCATTTACCGGCAGTCGATTCGAGGCGTTGTCGACTGCTCGCTCATATTGAAACGTACACCTTGTCTCAAACAATATTACAGGCTGACACTTAACTTATTCCCGGTCTCAGTCCGTTGTCGTCTTTATTTATGCCTATTTTATCTGTTTGAAAAGTTTGTCAACGGATTGGCCACGCGACGCGGAAAACAGTTATGCAATTTTCAAGAACTCTGCGAGTTTTTATACCGCTCGGCGAGTCGGCTTCATGCTTTCCGGCATAGCGAACTAAGTCTTAATCATGAAAATAATGGATTAAAACTGCCAACAATTTAATGCTGGACTAAGGCTTCACTGAGCAGAGTCGCTTTTTTTTTGTTCGGTCGGTAAAAATTGACTTGGACAGTTCCTTACACAATTATTATCGACTATAGTTCTAAATTGATATTTAATGATAAAGATTTTTTTTTTTTGGTTAAAAGAATAAACACTTTAAAAGTCCGGTATTTTATGTTTTTTTCGTCAAAAACTGTTATAACCTTATAAGAAACGCGAGGGGTGAGGCTCGATACTGACAGCACTAGAAACCGCCACGACCTCTCTGCATTACCATCGCCGTTCACCTCGTGACGATCCATATATGAACAATTCGACTCTTCGAGAGCGAAAAATCGCCCATGCTCCCCGTTAAATTTCCGTATAGACATTATGTGCCCTTAACAAACGCTTCCATTCCCAACCGTTCTATATGTATAATCCTGAGAACGGAGAGAACCGTACAGTCCGTGCCCCCCTTATCGAGCCTCCTCTCCCTCCGAGGAAAACTTCCTTCGACGCGGCGAATTAGCGGGTTCAGCTTCCCCTGTGTATAAATCTATATATATATATAGTTCGCCCCGAAGTACAGAGCTCTCGTGAGCATCGGGGAATAGAGCGAGAGATCGGCTGTGCTTTATAAGCTCGGGGCCGCGCGGCTCCTCGCTTCGGTGTATTATCCGCGCGCCGCGCTTCCGCGTCGTCTCCCCCGCGATCCGGTGTGTGGCAAAAGTCCCTCCTTCGTCCCGCTCGGGGATCTTGTGCTCCTGCCCCTCGCCTCCCCCCCCCCTTCTCCGCAACCTCGTGCGCTGGGTCAAAGGAGTGAGAGAGAGAGAGAGAGAGAGAGGGGGGGGAGGTTCCACGGGAGCGCGCTTCCTTCGTCGTGACCTCGGCCGCGGCGGTCCCCTATGTGCTATAGCACGCTAATTAAGCGATCGTCGCGGTTGCGCAGGTGTGCCGCTGCCGCTGCCGCTCCTGCTGCCGTGGGCTAATTAGCGGCGATGAGGGTCGCGTTTCTTTTAGAAGGGGCAGGGAGAGAGAGAGAGAGAGAGAGGTTAGAAAGAGAGAGAAATAGTAGAAGAGGAATTGATGAAGGATGATGGGAGAGGGGGGAGGTGGTTTCGATTAATGATTGCTTCTCTCTCGCGCGACATAGACAATGTGGACGGGCGAATGCGGTTGCGCGCGTCTATGACGGCCGCGTCGAAGGATTCCTTTACGACGGCGCGCAGTTACGTCCATGTGTGTATGGTACACAGGTGTGTGCTTGGGACCATTTCTCAATTGTGCATTACACGTGTATACGTATTGACCGACTCTCGGATTGGAAAGTGGTACCGACATAAACTTAGGTATAGCGGGCGTGAAAAAAAAATTGACTTTAAGGTAGAACTCCGGGAGGGAAGTGCAAAGTCAAGCGGGGATTTGTCGTAGAGACGATCATTTTTAAACGGTGGAAAATTGTAATTATTTTTAAAAAAAAATCCTTCAATTTCTTCACTACTTCTTCTTGAGAATTCCTTCCGAGAGTGTATTATGTACCATTCCGCTATAGTTGAAAATCTTTGTTTTCCTATCTAAATTAATATTATAAACAGACAACCTGTCTTATATATACACGGTCACAATAATTCTAAAATCTGTCCAACTGACTACATTGAATTTTTTCCCGTTTCTACAGTTTCCGGCGAGTTCTTCTATAAATTTTTTATAGGTTAGGTGCGTGTACAATTGTTAGACAATTATAGAAAGAACATTTTTTTTTCTAAGACCATAGGAGACATCTACCAGCTGGTCTTCTGATTTTAGCTTTCATTTATTTATATTTTTTTGCCTCATACATAAGTATACGAACCCCGTATAAATCAAGCAAATCAATTTTGAGTAAAATTTATTTCGACTCCATTTAATTTGAGAAAATCTCATTGACATTAAATACATTTGACTGATTTTTTTTCTATTTGATTTTCCTTTCTCAATTTGACAATACGTCTATTATAAAAAAAAAGAACAAACGTTTTTTCAATATCTATTACTTATTTTTTCTCATAAATACTTATTTTATTTTATATTAGACAGTCGTATTACTTGGTTTCGAAATCTGTAAAAAGTAATTTTGGACCTATACAGTATCTGGTCAGAAGAAAAAAATGTTTAACGTGCACAGTCGCAAGAGGTGGCATCGAGTTTTCCTCGTGGACAAGCGGTCGCGATAATCGCATCGCGGTAGTGCATCCACTCTTCGTATGCTCCGTTAACATTCGGTCCTTCAAATTCGATTGTACGAACAAGCAAAATAAATGTACGGTATAAGGAATGAAATTTCAGAAAAATTAAACTGCCTCTCCTCAGACGCCCAAAATTATTTCTGTGATCTATCAAAAATACGATAAATGTGTATAATTTTCTAACACCACACACACACACACACACACACACACACACACACACACACACACAGTTTTAAGCGAGCATACATAATATTCTTCTAATACTATATGTGTGTTGATATATATATATATATATATATATATATATATATATATATACATTGTATATATATAAAACTTTTTAATCAATTTTGCACATCTTTTCGCCAATCCATTGAACGACTCTTTTCTTCTTTTACAGGTGAGTTATCCAAAGGCATACGTATACATATTCACGATCTACTATACGTATACATCAAGCGGCACTAAAGGAGTTATTCGCGCTATTCTGAAACATCAAGTAAGAAGCGTTTATACATATGTGTGTGTGTGTGTGTGTGTGCGCGCGCGCCCTCTTTTAATATCCTCTTGACACTCTATTAACACAGATATATACATCGCGCCATTATAACACGACTCGACAAAAGGAATCTCGTAATTGTTGTGTGTGCGCGCGCGTACAATATATATATTATCAAAAGCGAAAAGGTTCCGAGCGAACCGCGCAATAAAGCCGCGTCGTCGTCCTCCCACCCCCTCCCCCTATTCCGCTCTGATCTAAACATCGCTTTTTAAGTGTGTCTGTGTGTATATGTATATATGTGTATATATATATATATATATATATATATATATATATATAATATATATATCTACAAATATATATATATATATATATATGTCTGTGTGTATGTGTGTGGGCCCGCGTGTATGTATGTACGTACATGTGTATAGTATATACGCGAATCGATTTCGCGCCGTTAAAATTCAAAGCATCCAATCGAACTCTCTCGTGCGATTTTTCGCCCGGCCGTGTATATGTTCGCGCGAGACTACGCGCGCACGTATAACGCGCATCCATTAGTCGGCTTCGCGCCCATTGTGCGCCGGCGACAGCTCGGGATATCATAGATAATACAATTCGCGCGCATTATAGCCGCCGGCCGGAAGAGAGGCCCTCGCTCCCTCTCTGTCTCTGTTACATTCCTATTTTATTATTATTTTTTTTTTTTTTTTGTTTTTTTTTTTCTTTCATCTCGCACCATCGGCCGGGACTAGAAAAGCCGCCTCCCCCTCCCCCCTCTTATTATGCCAGGACCGGGGCATATTAAGCGTTCGCGCTCTATGGACATTAATAATCGCGGGCCCGGATTTTTGCGCTCGTCGCGCGGTTCATCGCGCGCGTGCAGCGTCATCTTCCGTCGGCGGAGTGAGGGAGAGAGAGAGAGAGAGAGAGAGAGAGAGAGAGAGAGAGACACACACACAGAGAGATATGTTTCTCTCCTTTCGCGAAAGGCGAGAACGGAGGTGTGTGCGCGCGCGCGCGCTCGCGGTTCTCTTTTATGCGCCGCTGGTGCGCGCGGGGAAATCGGATGGGCGCGGTGCGAGGATGATTTTTCGCGCGCGGCGGGTTATAGAAAGTTGCGCCGATCGTGCGTCCCGTGTGTGTATGCGCGCGCGCCTGCGTCTTACATGGGCGAGCGAATGCGGGACGATGATGTTGCAATTTCGACGGATCGCCCCGATGGGAATTGGCCTCGCGGCTTTTCGGTTGGCTCGCGCGCGCCGGGCTTCGGACGACTTTTTCGATCGACGTCGTATCGTCGTGGCACTTTTGGGTGTCGTATTCGGGAAAGCGAGATGTTGAAATGCGTGATTAATTAGACAAACCGGAAAAAAAGAAAAGATTCGTATTCGTCCAATTCGTATGCATGCGTAGTCGAGCACATCTGTCGATAGGCCTTGACGTGCGGATCCTAATGAGCATCCACTTAAACGTTGCATGAACAATCCCTAAGTGAAAACGCGTAACGTAGACTTAATCAAATTGTCGGAAAATTCCTTATTACTCCGAAGTGAAAAAAAATTCTCGACAAATATGATTCGTATTATCGCAAATATTTTTCTTTACTTTGATTTAAAAAAATTTCATTATTTACAAAAAAGAGACTTGATAATTTATAAACACGTATAGAGGAAATGGCGATTCGTGATTAGACTGCATTTTAGATTTTCAACGATATCATAATGAGATCTTCATAATCGACCGAAGACACCGTAGGACATTAAATAGTAAATCTGACATTGATTTTTTCAGAAATCATTTTGTCAGAAAATGAAAATGCACAAAAAAAACTATTGTATACTACTATAGATGATTATTACAATAGATACATATTGTACAACCATGTTATTGAAATCTTATTAAAGTTCACATTTGTCCTACCGATAATTTTCTATATTAACCATACTAATATTCCATAAAAATACATTCAAAAAAAAAAAAAAATAAAGGTGTCAAAATGTTGTCGTTAATTTAAGCGAGCTCTGTCTCCTCTTACGATCAATTATTCTGTTAAAACCCATATATATATATATATATATATATATATATATATATATATATATATATCCCCGTGCTACGAATTAGTTATCATTAAAATATACAAATTCGCGCGTATCTGTCGTACTTCCACTTTTTATACCGTCGTCAAAGTACCGTTTTACAAAATTTGTTTCCAGATGTATAAACACAGGCTTGCGCGAATCAATTAATTACACCGGAACGGAAGTTATTTAAGATTAGCGATCTAATTGAAAACTTTCCAATGCCGGCCGTTAACGTTACACGTTATAATTTATCTAAGCCTGGCCGCGCCAATCGCGTTTTCACATTATTAACGCACGGTCAATAAATTAATATTCAGCCAATATTCATATATCCATCCGTTGTCGCCGGCGATCACGGATAAGGAAGGAAAATGTTTCTCGTCTCGAACAATCGGCGTTTAAACGTATATTTGCTCAACTCCTCGAGCCGACGGGGGTTAAGAGCGTGCGCGCTCGCTTGCGCGTGGCCGCAGAGAAAATATTCTTATCTTACAGCACTGCGCGAAGGAAAATCTCGACGAGCCCTTGTGCGCCTGTGTTTGCGTGTCTCTTCTTTCTCTCTCTTCTTCCCATTTTTTTTCTTGGTCTACGTTCCTGCATCGGACTCGGAGCACCGCTTCGAGGCGCCGTTGGCTCTTTTTCGGAAAATCGTAGAAATCGCTTTAAGAACTTTTTTTTTATTATTATAGGCGCGTATAGGTGGTATCGCGTAGATATACGACAGGCCCACAGCTAGAGATTTTATATATATATATATTATTAAGAATCGTGATAATAATTATAGTTTTCAAGACGAAATTACTGTTATAGCTCTGAATAATGCCGCTGGCGATAGAATATATATATATATATATATATATATATATATATATATAGCAGCGTGCGGCTCTTTTAAATCCTCGCATTATTCACCCCGGGTCAGTGCGACGAGCTGACAGAGGCTCCTTTCCATAATACCGGATTAAGGGTCTATGTATGCAGATCGTGCTCGACGATATACAGTTTAAAGTCTTTTCTCTCTCGATTTCTCTTTCTCCCTCCTTTTTTCTCAATTTTATTTAACAGTTAGAATTTCACCCGTTCTGCCAACGTTCAGGTACAATGATAACTTGAAGTAGATGCGTATGTATTATATATCTATATATGATTTAACTATGTTGATAAAATCATGAAAATGCATCGTGGCAGAGGATGCCCCTTCGTCAGGATTTAATTTTCTTGCTTTTTTTAAAAATACGACATAAATATAGAAAAAAAAATTTTCAGCTCTCGTATAAAATAACTTTTCACCCGACGTAAGTAAGCATAAGCGCGATTCTAATGAAGACTATACATAGCGCATTCGAAATTCTGTTTGAATTTTGCACGTTCGATTCAATTTTCGCGACGCACGTATTGAGGCATCCGTGATCTCGGGCCGTAAACCCCCGGCCGTACGCGCGGATAATACGGTTAAAGCTCTGTAAATTTCGTTATACAGAGCACAAAGTCAGCTGTAATACAAGGTACAAGATTGTATAATGAGCCCGTACAATCGTATCGTGTTAGTGCATCTAGAAGTCGAAAAGGATTAACGCGTGGACCAATGGCCGTCTAATTAATTAATTTTCCACTTGCGACCTGGAAATATAAGAAGAAACGTAAAGTACATTTCAATCTTTACGAATTTACGAAATTCATCCTTGTGAAAGTACTTTTCGCAACGACATGAAAGGCTCTATCGTCTCTGCAAACGGGGCCTTTTCTTTCTCTACGGACTCGCGAATATAGATCTCTTTATACATCGAAACCCGACGTTTCAATCTCCTTCACCAGATGCAACCTATAAATACATGCATGGTTTTCTTATATATATTAGATACGAATATGAATAGAATAATGGCACGATTGTGTGTCCAGATTAATGACGAACTGAAAGCGACTTAAAAGTCAGAGCTGACGTGTATTTTCTGCTGTTGTATTAATTTCATCGCAGTTTACAAGCTTCTCGAACGAGAAGATATTGTATATTTTTAAATTTTATTGTAAATTTTTAAACAGCTATCATAATTCACCCACATGTCGACAGTATCGTAAACTATAGAAACATATTAATTAATCGACCCTGTGCCTAAGACTAAATAAGGGATAAAGATCTGAACAAAAATATAAAAACATTGGTTATTTTAATGAATGTTTAATGATAACAAAAGAATTCATTGTGAAATATTTTTATTGGATTTTTGAAATAGTATTTATTAAATGTTCCAAATTAATAAAATGAACTATAAACATTTATCTTTGTGAAATAACATCTGGAAATCTGTTTGTGCCGCTTGTAATAGAAGATTTTTTATAAAGTTTCGCGGATCGATGTTTTAGTGAAATATGAGGTAATATGTATATCCGACATAATGAAAAAAATCAAAATATGTAATAATGAAAGTCGTAATATAAATTTTGTATATATTAATGTAAATCTACAAAATTTAATAATAATCAAACTGCATTACATGATATAATTCTTGCATTATCCTACAATTAAGGTGCATTTCACAATGAATATAGAAGTTATTTAAAAGCTCGGACATGTATAATTTGTGTCGTTCAAAAAAAAAAAAAAAAATAAAAAAAACAAAAGCAATAATATTATTCATTACGCAGATTATCTTAAAAATATCGGCTATTTATTTCTAGTAGTTAATATACATATCTATTGAAATTGTAAACAAAATTTTAGCCATTCTCGCATGAAATCAATTTCGCAAAAGATTCTTGTGGATGTATCTGTATTTCCACTAATGCTAATGCCTACGTATCTACGACTTTTACATTAGTTCTTGAAATTGCCACCTGGCGTCCTTCGTAGCTCCACTGTCGATCAATCCTCCGGGAATCGATATAATCAGTTACACGCGCAAGCGTGACGCGGCGTCCAATTTGAATTCGACTGCAAAACGTCGTCGGTATCACTTGGATTTTGTATTACATAGTAATAATCCCACGGGTCACAAGAACAGTTTACAATGGACGTTGTGTTCGAGGTAAAGTTGTCAGTTTAGCATATATATGTATATATATATATATATATATATATATATATATATATATATATATAATTATATACCCATAAATAAACAATACTCTACCTAACCTAAATAAAACTGTATAATAAAGTCTCTCGGTACAAACAAACCGCCACCCACGCGAATCTCGCCCTCTGAGCAAAAAATTAACGATAATCGATAAGGTGTCGAGGAACGAGGCGACCGAGGAAGAGAACGAGAGCGACCGGACGAGGACCAACGGGCCCGTCGGCGTCGGCACGACGAGATGGCCGCGGCCGCGCGCCCTCACGAGGGGCGAGGTCGCGCGACTGGCCGTGGCGCAGGCGTACGCGGCCCGGGTGACGACGGGCGGGGCCGACGACGGCGGCGCCGACCCCGAGGCTCGCGCGACGAAAGCGACGACTACGGGTAGTGACGTGGAGGGGGAGGCGGAGGCGGCGCGTCGGGCACGGATTCAGGCGGAAGGACAGGTGTGCTGTGCCCGGACTTGCGGCGCATATGCATATATATAGAATCGATATATTTAATAGAAAATGCTTCGATGTATATAATATCAGTCTTGTCATTGTAGGTCTCCGAAGAATTGAAAAATGACCAGGAAGCAAATCCTACAGCAGTAGCGGAGAGTGCATAGTGAATAATAATATTTAAAAAAAAAAAAAAAACAAAAAAAAATAATAATAAGAAAAATGTGATGTATGCGTATTTAATAATGTACAGTTAATATAGTATATATTATTTCACTACACATATATAATCAGTTAATTTAATTAATTGGTTTAGCTCAAATAAAAATAATGAAGTCGTATTGAAAGTAAGAAAATATATATAATTATTTATTCCAAGTGTATCGTTTCTATTGATAAAATATAATGATATATATTTACGTACATTTATTGAATATGTTGGAGTATATGTAAAAATTTCAAAAGTATGAATGTTTGGATTTATCATAATATATTTTTTACGATATTCATCGACGTTCTGCAATATTTTTATTAAATAAAGAATGATATAAAACTGCATATTTAGCCGCGCAGCATATCTTAATATTCATTGAATATTAATTATTAAAATGCGTTATTTCGTGGTAAGCAAATTTTTACTAGATAGATAAGAAAATAGAAAATTTACTTTATCTACTTAGGCACTGACGATTTCAAATCAGCAACGTCATTCAATTACGTAGATGCAATATGTTTTTATCAATATCGATTGTAATATCATGTATGTAATATCATGTAATATCGTGTATGATGCTTTTAATTAACGCTAATAATAATCAAATTATACAAAATCTTCATAACCTAGTTTCATAAGATACATTGCAATATTGCACATTTTTGAAAGTTTTTATATTCTTTCTATCGTTAAGCTTTATCCTATACGACGTTTTAACAGTCCTCGAAATTTTCATACTTAATATATTATGTGTAATTTTTTTATATCGCTAGTAAGATTATTAAAAAAATAAAAGCGAATCAATTTTTGTATTTAGATCCGTGCGTAAAATACGTTTCTTTCATTCTCGGTTACTTCGGTCGTACCATTGAAAATGAAAGCAGCAGTTGCAATGGAATCATAAATATATACATACTCAGGCAAAATCATAAAATAATAATATATATCACGTAAATGACGAAGGAACGTCGAAAAATCCACGCAATGTATATCGCAGCGCGCCGATCCAGCCGTTCCGTAAGTCTGCCGTTGTTTTTCACAAACCCGAAAGCTCGAACCTCGAACGCTCGCTCTTGGCGAAAAATCCCATAGGACAGTATAGAACGGTTATAATAAACCACCCCCCCCCCGCCGCACCCAAACGCCTCGGCGCGATCGCCTCCCCGCCCATTTCTTTCCCAGGGACGCGCTCGCGTTTTAACGCGGTTCGTTTCGTATTACACCGCGAACAGCAGTACTTGTACTTCCGCGGCTGCTCCCGCCATCCACCCGCCCACTTAAGACTTCCTCTGCCCCTTACCGGATCATACGCGTATGCGCGAGGATAATACGGGGGAAAAGCGCGCGTGAGAAGACGCCCCCCCTCGCCCCGACCCCATGATGACGAGGGGTTATATCATATGATTTCGCATCCGGGACCTCGTTAAAGGCTTAATTATTGCAAGCTGCGGAATAGGTGAAGGGCGAGAGACAGAGAGACATATGGGAAAAAAAGGCAAAATACACGGGATGTTTTTTTTTAAGATATTCCAGGTGATTTTTTTGCCAGAGCTAATTGGATTGCCTAATTGGATAATCTTCGAAATTTTACTGTTACTACTTTTAAGGCGATATCGTTTTTTCCTCCTCGATTAGATGTATATGTAACTGAAATGTGTATAACGATATTAATTAGTTTCTCCGTTTATTTTTGCACTGACCATTATGTAGTTACTATATAAAAGTATATAATATATATATATATATATATATATATATATATATATATATATATACAGTGTAGTCCCTTTATTCCCTTTACTCTCTCTCTCTCTCTCTCTCTCTCTCTCTCTCTCTCTCGTAGATTCATACAGAGTAAGATCGTGGTTTCTCATTTGTTGCATATGATCAATGTAAGGCGGACACTTTTACACGTGTAATAGATAATGCTTTATAGACATTGCAACTCTTATCTAGTACTGCTACAGACTGTTGTGATATGTATAGAATTTTTTCTTTATAGTATTTATTCTGATTTTATCTTGTTATTTGATCTTTGAGATTAGTTAGATTACTCTTTTATTTTACATTCTTCATTGTATTATAAAATTTACATCTAGACTCTAAATTTTCTTTTGTATCATATTTATATATCAATAATTGAACATGTCTCCTTTCTCTCTCTCTCTCTCTCTCTCTCTCTCTCGCTCTCCACGCTCCCTGCCTCTATCTCTCAGCGACATAATTTCTATAATAAATAATTCAGAGTTTCGCACGAGGTCTCGCGCCATCCGGCCGTAATTGGCCATACATAACCCAATGAAAGTTCGTAAATTTCAGGTACGCGCCGACCGAGAGGATTTAAATAAACTTTGCCGTAATATCATAGGCGCGCGCGAACGGCAATAAATAATTTGTACACCTTCTTAAATATCAATTACGCGCGTCTCGCTTGCGCTTGTATACATCTATGTACATAATATGTATACGCGCGCGGCACCACCTGTTACGTCCGCGAACGTTCCTCTATTCCGAATATATATTTATATATTTATACATATACACGTGTATATATGGCGAATCACGGAAAAAAGCCACCGAATCGCGTAAACATCATTCAAAATTAATCGCAGCGCCAAAGTTCCCCTCCCCCTCCCCCTGCTACTCCGACGCCCCCGCATTATATCGGATAGATTTAATTAATGGCCCATTACTCGTTCGTCGGTCGAGCGCGCTGTTACGTAACTTTTTAATCAAGCGATTAACCAAATCATCGGTTCGCACGAGCTCCCTCCCCCCCCCCTCCCCACCTCTACCCGGCAAATTTCGAGGAGCGCGCGTTATGCCAACGAGTCGACGCGAGCGCGAGCGAGCGGCCGGATTATAATTGATTCCCCCGAGCGTGGGGGGAACAATGACCGTTAACGAATCGGCTCGGCGCTGGCTCGCATTAACGGACAATGTCCCGATAAATCCGTCGGCCCGCCGACTTTCCGGGCGGCACGGGCGCGAGGTGCTCGTTGTTATGTCACGGGCTCGGCTTTGGCTTTTTCGAAGCGGACGAGCCCGGGCTCTCGACTGTGCACCTCGACGAAGGCAGGCAAACATCTTCCCCCCTCCCCCACTTTAGGGCTGTGTAAGTTTGTTCATGAATCAAATTCCCTCGATACTGCCTAAAACTGTACTCTGTTTCCGTATCTCTAGATTTTCCATGGAATAAAAAAAAAACAGGCAAAATAAAAATCGTGCACGTTTTTAATTTGAAAAATTCCATCATAAAACAAACATTTGACATAAGAAATTTTCGCATTTATATAATAATTTTTCGAAAAGATCAATAAAAACACAATGAAATGGCGAAAAACAAAAAAATTTTGCACAATTTACAGATAATCGTCCGACTGGTAAATAATCAGGAACAAAATTGTCAAAATCTTGGTAAACAGCTGGCCGATCTTCTTGAAAAGAATTCATTTTTCACCAATGTTTGTGCAAAATATCAGAATAGTTTACTTCGTGCAATCTTTGTTTCTCAAAGTAGAGATAGTTATTTTTTTAACCTCCTGGAAATAAGCATAAGAATGCGATTTTGATCAATGCTTCGACGATGGTGATTAGTAGATCTGATTTTTAACCCTAAAAGAAATCTGCTCAAGAATACGTTTAAAGATCGACCTGTCACGTTGAGAAATAAGTTTTTATTGTTTTCTGGAATATTCAAAGATGCGCAGTATTGTTTCCTTGACAATTTCAGACAGTTCTAAGGAACGTTTCATTTTTTTTTTTGCCAAAAACGAATTTGAATCTCCAAGCTATAACGTCGATTTGATATTGAACCAGAGGACAATAGAAAATCTTCGTGATACATACAATCCAACTAAAGCCATGATTCGTTTAGATCACTAACTCTCGAGTACAGGGAAATACAGTATTCCATAACTTTATATATACCTATATATATATATATATATATATATATATATATATATATATATATATATCTATATTGTGGTGCGTTTATTAACGATAGAAAGATAGAATCTTCTTTAGAGATTTGAAAAGCTTGACGGTTATTACTCTGTCTTTCCTTTTTTGTTGATTTTTCCTTTGAAATTCATCTGCCATTACTTTCCTTTTATAGTCTTTATCAGTGTATCTTTAAATTATTGTTCGTACATTTGTTATGATACATTTTCTATATATATATATATAAAATCCTGATGAAAATTGATACATCAGTTTTGTTAATTTTTGTAATTCTTCTATATACAAAATGAACAGAAATCCAAAATACAGGACGGACGAGTTGTAGAATCTATTACGATAAATACTAAAAATATTTAATGAAGTGTATCAAATTTAAACTACATACCTTTTGAAATAAAAATCGTACGTTTGATCGTTTGGTTTTTATACTTTAATATAAACATATATGTGCGTGTCATATATATATATATATATATATATATATATATATATATTTACTAAATGGTTATCTTTCAGAAAAATCGCAATTCTATATTTAACTCGTCCAATCGAGCAGTAAACTCATTTATTTGTAAATCTCTTTTTCCGCGCTTCGGGTTCATTAATACTTTCTTAATAAGCCGCAAGAAGTGAAAAACTTAAACCAGTTTTAACAAATTGTATACGATTGCGCATATTATGCAAATGCAGGAATGCGACCGTTTGATCGAAAATAAGCGAGAGCGCGCGACTACTGATTCTTTTTTTCTCTCGTCCCTCTTTTTAGTAATAAATAAATAGAAGTTTTCAATTATTTTTTATTAACGCGAACTGGGCTGGTCTAATTTATTCTTGGATAGAAAATAATTACCATTTTTTATCAGCAATGAGGATTTTATGAGGATTTATAGTCATTTTCAGTAAGTGTTTTTATGGTCATAGTCGGATTTATTAACTAAAAAATAGACGACGACAATATTGAAAGAAAATTATATTCATTATGAAAATATTATGAAATCTTTGATTGATTTAAAGAAAGTTAACTGTATCTCAGAAATACATCGATAATATAACAATAAGTTATATGCAATTTTAAAAAAATTCTTAAATTACTCAATAGATTAATTTCGTTCGGTTTTCCTTAAAACTACTCTTTTCTCGAACATAAATAAATCACTTCAATTCTATGTTGCTTGCATTTCGAGCTTCAACATTAAAATTATTAGATGTAAGTCCTTTCTAAGCGTTCTTTGAAAGGATTACTTATTCATTAATTCTTCAATAAACGAAGTGAGAAAAATTAATTATTACCACTATGCACAGTGGTAATAATTAAATTCCAATCAATTAATTGACGCGCTTCATTACCCTATTGATACCGGGCAAATTTATTTCATTTCAACAAATATTATCGCGAGTCCGATAAATATTTGATCAAGCCCACTATATAAATATATATATATATATATATATATATATATATATATATATATATATATATATCTTTCACGGATAAATATTTATTTGAAATCAACAAACGTTTCCTCGGTAAGTATATAGTATGCGCGTAAATAAGTTAAAACCCAATCACCCTCCCAATCGCTCCGTAATAATAAATATTAATAAATAATAATAAATTTTGTTAATAAGGCCCCCACCGATGTGTGAGTGCGTGTGTGTGTGCGTGTGTGTGTGCAATGTAATATCGCTCGCCGCGAGGACTGCCTTAAACCGGGCAAAGGATATATATATATATATATATATATATATATATATATATATATATATATAAGTGCGAGGACGCGCGCGGAACTCGGCGGCGTGGGGATGGGGGGAGGTAAGGCCGTCGCGTTACCGCAGCAGGAGCAGCAGCGATTCGGAAAGGGAGAACGATGGGAAGAAGCATCCGTCGCGCCGTCGAGCGCGAGCTCGCGCGCGTCCGACTTCTAATCTCGAGCGGATGATCGTGCGCTATCGCGCGGCGGTGTTAGCGTGGAGGGGGGGGGTGGATGGATCGACGCTGTGTGGCGCGCTGCGCCCGGTTTAGAAACTAATGAAGGTCGGCGTTATGGAGTCGGTCGTCTATAGAGCTACTTTATGCTAATCCTCCGCCTTCCCAACCGACCTATGTTCGCTTTCTCTCTCTCTCTCTCTGTCTCTCTTTTCCTTTCTTTGTCACTCTTTCCCCTCATTGCCACTTGCACATTTTTTCTTGTTCAATTTTACGCGCTTCGAGGATCTTTTCAAAATTCCTCTGTATGTAAATGTATTATAAAACGAAACGGGCGATGTCTTCGATTATATTAGCCGGCGCAGCTGTTCGACATGGGGAATCAAGGATTTTCCGAACTTGTTTCGCGAAGGCAGTTTTGCCGATCCGCTGTTTCTCTCTCTCTCTCTCTCTCTCTCTATATATATATATATATATATATATATATATATATATATTATACGCAATTTCATTTCTCGCGCATCGGTTAACCAGAAAGGATCATAATCATTTTGTTCATTACTAGAAGTCCGAGTCCTAATGTAAAATAACGCATAATCCTTATCTGAATTGCTCGTAAAAATTTCATCCTTTTATCGATACCCCACCTCGCCACTAGACAGATATCGTCGAATATATATATATATATATATATATATAGTCTTAGTTAAAATCAAAAAAGAATTCCTGCATAAGATCATTGCAGAATGAATCCTTTAAAAGTATACGGCGATAGCACGGCGCCATTATCGTTAGTTCCGCGAGGCTGGCAGATAACGCGCGGATAAACGAATCTTGACCCGGTGCGCGCGCGGGAGTAAAAATAAAACGAGGCTCTCGGGCGTGCGGGATGGATTTTTTTTGTATATATAGACCCACACACGCACACGTAGATGCCTCAGCCGGTCTATATATAGTTATATGAAAGCCATTTACACTTAAATCGAATGTTTACCCTTTGACAATGGAAATTCATTCGTGTTTGTTATGAAGATAAGCGATCTGATTTTAACGATCGCCCAGCGGCTACGCGTATCGGGCACAATTTCAATTGCAAGCATAAACGTTCGCGTATGGATATTTTTAGCTCACTTGGCGGGTGTCTATATGTATAGTGGTTGAGCAGACATTATTTTTATCGTCGAAGATTCGTCTTAATTCTGTGGAATAAAAATTTTGCTTTCGACCGAGCCAATTACCTTAATGGTACGCGTAATAGTGATTTGCGGAGGTAAGATTTATTCATTTCTTCAAGTTAAATTCACCGAACTAAACTGACCATTAACTACTTATATTTAGATAATAATTGTTCTGAATCAAATAGAAAAAAATATACGTATTGAATTCGTGTCGTCGAAATTTTTCATTGGATCGAGAATGTAAATGATTCCATTACCAGTGATTGTGGATCTTAATTCAGTTATCGTGTATCTGAATAATATAGGTACTTCTTTGAATTAAAGGTTTTAATTACATGATTTTTAAATACACATTTCATTGTACATCAAAATTTTTTTAGAGTGATGCAACCGACTCCAAAAATATATATATATATATATATATATATATATATATATATATATAGAGAGAGAGAGAGAGAGAGAGAGAGAGAGAAAAATAGACAGTCACCGAATGAATTGCAACACGTCCACCGGATAATAGAAAATTTCCGAATCATTCTCTATGTATATACATGTATATATATATATATATATATATATATATATATAATATATATATATATATAATTATAAAAATTATCAGAATTACAAATAAGTAATCGTGATAATGATTAAATTAGTAACACTAATTCCGAGCAATTTGTGTGGATCAAGGAGGAAAATTAAAATGGAACCCTCGATTGGATCGTTACAATTGGAAAACTGATATATTAAATACGTAAAGGCAATAAAGATTTCACAAATTTCGATCTATACTATGCGTACAGTCATTGTCAGTGCGCAGTAATTCATAATCTAGACCTTTGTAAATCACCCGACCCGTCTAAATTTTCAACCCGATCTAATCTCACAACTTTCATTCGCCTGTAAATGTTTCACCTCGCCATAGCTCTGAAAATTCTCGATCGACTTCGGGACGGCGTTCCAAAAAAAAAAAAAAAAAAAAAAAGAAGAAGAAAAACGAAAAAAGAAGACAGCGTTGAGCGGACGGGGGATGTTGAGGCAAAATATAAGTAGGGCCAACAGCTTCTTTCCATTTCTAATTCCGCCTCTGTCTTCGTAAATCTCTCGTAAACCCTCGCCACGCACATACATCCGCTCACCTCGTAAAGTCGCCCGCGTTTGCATAAATCAAGCCATCGACGCGTTCTTCATCACCACCCCCCCCTATACCCCTCCCCTCCTCCCGTGCTTTATTACGCCCGCGTTATACATACATACCTCTATATATATATATATATATATATATATATATATATATATATGTATGTATGTATGTATGGTATATATCTATAGCATATATTTTCGCACCGCCATATAAACGGGCCGCGCGCGCGCGCGCGCACGCATGGCACAGTGAAAGTCCATCCGTTCCGAGTTTTCATCCATACTAATATATTTATACACACCTATATGGATCTCCTCCTTTTCTCAGTCCGTCGTCCCGCGTAATTAACTAAGTGCAAATGCATCGCGCGAGAAAGAGTTGCGGGCGCGAGAGTGGCTGAGATAGAGAGAGATGGAGAGGGAGGGAGAGAGAGAGAGAGAGAGAGAGAGAGAGAGATAGGGGCGGGGAGAGAGAGACTGATATTTAGAGGGCAATTATTGGCTGGCTGGAGAGTAAATTTGTGATGAAAGGTACGCACCGGGAGGCGATGTTTACAGTGTTGGATTACTTGACGCTCTACCTGCATACGAGTGAAAGTATACATGTGAGTGAGTGTGTGCGAGTGTGTGTGTGTGTGTGTGTGTGTGTGTGTATGTATGCAGGTCCATAGATGAACGCTAGGATGCGATATCTCTCCTCTGCATCGCCTACTCCCAAAAAGAAATGTGCTAGCCCGGTTCTTCCCTTTCTTTTTTCTTATTTCCGCCACTTTCCGGACGAAGCGGAGAACAGGTTAATTTACTTCACACGTAAAATAATATAAACTCGTCTTTTAGAGAGCGGAACAGCGATCTTTATTTGGGGGGGGGGGGTAGGCTATTACTAACCTTGTCATACATATATACTGGTACATTAAACGCCGCGTCGATTTATCATCGGCGTCCAAAAAGACGCTTGCATATATATAATAGAGATAATCCGATTCGAGTACCGATACATTACGGATAAAAAGACGCGTGTGGAGCTTATATATATAAAAACGTGTTTGAAAGTAAAGGAAAGGAGGGTATGACGAAAAATGTCCCCTCTTTCCACGCCATGTTTAAATTCAACTGTGGCAAAAGCACATCAAATAACTCATTGGAATTCAATAAGCGGCGAGCGTCTGTCTGTTATAGAGGTTTGAGAGAGGATTGCTTATATATATATATATGGATTAACTCGTATACTTACGTATATAAAGCGGCGCGAAAAATGGCAGTTTAGCTGTAATCTATCTCTCGCGAGGAGCGCTTAGGTTTGAATTTTTTATTTTCTCTCAAGGTGTAATGTGTATTTATTTATACACATTATAAAGTATCGATATACGCACAGCAAATACAAAGTAATTACAATAATGATAAGTATGATCGAAAATCGTACGTCCCAAATTTATTGTTCTAAATTTTAAATGCACGACTACTTATTGATCTATGTTATATCTATTTATGAATCAGGTAGTTATTATCAAAATAATTTTATCGATTTTTCAGATCTGTCGAATTTAAAATCATTATTTCGCGATTGAAAAGTGCCGTTGAAAAATTTACGAATGTAATAGTTTCCGCGAGTACTGTATTGATTGAGAAGTAAGATCGTCGGTAGAATCGGTGCCAAATAGTTGTTAACAACTCAACTTTTCTAAACTTAAGACGACAAATTGCATAAATTGCCAGTTCAGACAATGTGCCAGACAGAAGAATAAACTTTTATATTATTTTGGATTATTTAATATTTTCAAAAAAATTCACATAAGAAATTTCTGTATTTTTTACGCACTAAATGTCAAAAAATTCATTGATTATATTATCATATTCTGAAATGCGTTATGGGACAAATCTTTATCTGTATGGAAATCCAGTCATTGCGTATTCTATGTGAAAGTTAAATATAAATAATTGCATAATATCATTGATAATCATTAATGTTAGGCAGTTTTTCATTTAATATTCCAAAGGAATATAATATATATATATTAATATCGTTTATACGAAAAAAGACGAATAACCACGTAAAATCGAGCTCATTTCCGACTTAACATTGGGTTATAGTCTTAATACTCTTCCCATAACCTTCAATCCTGCCCTCGGCCTCGCGAAACGCGAAATAAAATCGCGCTTTCCGACCGGCTGAGGCGTGCGCACCTCCGAGGCAGCGGTTGCGTTATATATTAAATACGCGGCCGGCTTGAGCGCCAAGCCGACCGTCCCATTCGAGCTCGGGTTCTGCCGTTCGAGGAGAGGCGCTCGAGCCGCTCCCGAGAGAGAGAGAGAGAGAGAGAGAGAGAGAGGGCACGAGGCGTCCGTTCCCGGGGCAATTGGACCTGATTATACTTTAATGCAGCGATTATCGTTCGCTGATTTTTCATCCGCACTTTTTGCCGTTTACGCGCGCCGCAGTAACTGTCGAATGCGACGATTTGCCTTTGTTTTTTTTTCTTTTTATTAATTGCAACCAGCCGAAGACTCGCTGTGTCCGTGCGCGGCAATAACGCGTGCAGTGTACGCGACGTGTTCCAATAACTAGTAAATGCATAAGCCTTGAATTTGATCTCGACTAGAATTTTCAAGATCGTTTCCCTTCATTCAAATCGACATCTCCATGTTGAATGATTGATTCTGAAGCGATAGGGATTTTACATAAAAAGATCAAATGCATCCGTGAGACCGAAAATTTACTATTAAATGATGATCATGGCATATTAGAATCGTTATTACGTAAAATTTTCCTCTTTCTACAAACTTATTCTCATAGAAGAAAACGTTGACTTGAGAAGACTCCTAAAGTTTATAGTAAAAAATAAGGGTTTGATATTTCAAAAAAAAAAAAAAAATGAACACTGTGAAAATTCTACTCAAAATCAAATCCGAGATCCCTAAGGTATTATTCGTGGGGAAAATCAAAAATTTTCGTTGCGTCTAATCATTTTATCCGTGCCTAATTCCGCGTGCATTAAAAATTACGCGGTTGGTCCCGTATTCTACGACATTCCCCTTTATCATGCTAATTCCAAGGCTTCAATTTGAAATGAAACCGGGACTGCTTTTCCCTCGCTGACTCGGCTGCGACGTCGTTAAAAAAAATTTTATTATCGTCCCTCGACGGGGTCACTTAAGGCCGAACGATCTAACCGGCTGGTCACATTACGCATCGCCGGGTTAATTTTAAAATATCTTACGGTCACTGGTGCGACAGGTGCTCACGGCCTTAAAGAGCCGGTAGGGCCCGTTGCCGCTTGCCAAAAGAAACGGCGAGCGCCGCTGCGACCGAAATAAGCCGAATGACCGGGCGGGAGGAGCGGGGCAGGGGGCGGGGATGGAATGCCGAAAATCCAGCAACGTTTCCGGCATCTGTCCCCGGAGGAATATACGAACGTCGCCCTTCCATATATATATATATATATATATATATATATATATATATATATAAATATACACACATACGTAACGAACCCGCCTCGCGGCCCCACCGCCGTCCCCCCGCGTTTTTAACGGCGCGCGATAAGTCCGGCGACGTGCTCGTTACGGCGAAATTATTATCGCGCGATCGGTCGGCGTTTCTCGGTCGAGCCGCCGAGCGACGGCTTTGGCAAAGTTGCAGCGCCCCCCCCCCCAATCCGGCGTTACGGAGGCCACGGGGCGATTTTCGCTTGTGTAATAGCCCTTAAAGGAAAACGACAAAATGGACATATAACGACGATTCCAAGGCACGTGCGCGCGGAAATACTAGTCAAAATCGTGGCGCTTCGGTACGATGGGCAAAAAGTAATGCTGCTTGACGACGCCGTTTGTACATGTACGGAAATTGCGGGCGCGCGCGCAGGTTTATTGCGCTTTAAGGAGTCGGGCAGCTATGTTCGGTGACTCTCATTTCTCTCTCTCGCTCTGTCTCTCCCTCTCTTTTCCTCGCTCTTCGCATACGTCGTCCCGCCTTCGTGTACATTCTTAAAAAAAAAAAAAAAAAAAAACAAACAAACAAACAAACAAAAATAATCACAGAGCACGAGCTCTTCCGGTATGTGTATATATGTGTATTTATATGCGAGAGGGTACAATTTTGTCATCCCTTGTACATCAATCTCCTCTTCCTTCGTGCCGATTCAACTATTGGAGATCCAATACGCTGACGGATGTTTTTTTTTTTTTTTTTGCTTCTAAATTTATGTAAAACTGCAGGTACAAAGTATAGACCTCGTATACACAATTATCCTATGCGCAATTATAGAGAAATATTTACTTATGCTGCAAGAGAAATATATTTCGTCATAAATATAGACATTTTACGGTTTTATCCATTAAATGGACCTTTACGATGGTATAGGGAATTATTATTTTCTCGCTTTTCGTTTGTAGAAATATTCACTTACAATCGGAGATTTCCTTTTTTCTTTTTACTGTCAATACCAACTTTGCCGCATTCAAATGCAGTGTTTACAATGTATTCATCCGAAAATTTTGTTTGTTCTTGAAGTCTATAATAAGGATATATATATATATATATATATATATATATATATATATATATACACACACGCAACGATGTTCTATACGCGCTGGTTTCGGCATTATTTCTACTGTCGATATTGTCAATCTTACTTTCCGCTCGCATTGTATATCCGTTAATCGGAAAAGATATCGCGATTATTTTAATTAAAAAATTTTCGCCGCTCGTTCATTACACATAAATTTCGATTATACGTTGGACAATGTCTCGGCAGTAAAATTGCAAAAACTTTTTTCCAAATAAAAGGCTTTTGACAAGTGCAGGGGAGTAAGCGAAGAGCAGTTTAAGAGGGAGAGCGCGGGAGAGTATGGAGAACGAGAGCGAAGGATGGGCGGAAGTGTCGGAAGGAAGAAGGAGAGATAGAAACGGAGTGCGGGGGAGAGAGAGATAGACAGAGAGAGAGAGAGAGAGAGAGAGAGAGAGAGAGAGAGAGAGAGAGAGAGAGAGAGAGACGAAGAAGAGGCTCAGTCGTAATACATAAACGTTCGCCGGGCTATACGGTTCCCGTAAGCGCCTCCCTCGTGTGTGGTCCCCGTCGTATTATTTGCCGCGTCTCGCTGACTCGCCACACTCACGCGCGCGCGCGCACACACACACACACACGTTCACACATATATGTTCTTTCTTCGCCATCTTCTCAACCCCCGCGCCCCTTTCTCTTTCTTTCACTGTCTCGTTCCGATGCGACGAGGTTCCTTTCTTTTTTTCTTTTCTTTTGTTTTCTTTTTTTCTCGTTTTCAACTCAACGCCGCGCGCCGCAGGGCGCAAAGACGAGCTACGCCACGCAAGCGGATCGATATGGCTCTGACCGAGGCAGTATACGTATGTGTATATATATATATATATATATATATATATATACATATATACATGTGTGTGTGCCTGTATCGCGATCCATACCGAAGGTGTCAAGATTTCTTTCTTTTTCTTTTTTGGAATTCCATTATTTAAATATTGATAAGATCGATATTTAACGAACAAATTCTTAAAATTGTAGAATACTTCGTTTACGCCGAATTAAGAAAAATTCCCGTCGTCAGGCGCATAAGCATTGATTTCCGGAGTACCAAGTGAAGTTCTTGCATAAATCACACCTGACAGGACTCCCGAAACGGTGACTTATAAATCAAACGAGATCCTCTTCCTATCTTATGAATATTATCTGAATTAAAAAATCAAAAAATTATCACTCCACAAAAGGATATGTTATATTTCAAATATACTGTTACTAATCAGTCAATTTTTAATTTGTCACGTCTGTGTAAATTGGACGAAAAAAACGAAAACAAAAATTTCAAAAAAATAGCATTTTCTCCATCCAGATGTTCCAATTTCATTTTACAATTAATAGGTGCCGTTCAATTATAATTGTGCCATCCATTTTGTAAGATACAACTATAACTTTCTGCTATGCCACCTGGAATGCATTGTTTAAAATTTTTTTTATTTTTGCAGCATATATATATATATTTAAAAGTGAGTTATCTTAATTTATATAAAAATCATTTATTATGTTCTATAGATATATTTACACATGAAACAAATTGAACGGTTATTCGTTCGGACACGCGCGGCCTCTTGAATAACGGTTTATAAATTGTCGTTACTTAATGCTGATTCATTTGAGCAGCGGGATGACTCTTGCGTTTGAATTTTATATTTTCTTCTTTAACCCAGAGAGGGAGCGCGTATCATAATTTAATGCTAAAATCTGTGTTATGGGCGCAACGTCGAGCGCGTGCATTGATTGAAACATTAGCTTGAGTGATGATGATTTCTTTTCATAAAAAATTGCGTACGCGGAATTACGCTATATCTATATTAATATAATACTTGTTGTCTTATTATTAACGATTACAAATTGATCTAGATTTGAAATTGTTGGACATTTTAAACATTTAGAATGAAAACAATAATTACGTCGGTTAAAATGTTCACGATATTGATAGTGCTGCAAAAATGAATTAAGGTAAAAGTCTGCACAAACAGCACATCACACACAAACAGCACAATTGATGCCATTATGGAGAGTCAATTTTATTAGCCTAATAGCCGTAAACAACTAACCGTTGCGTCGCGCAGAATTTTAGATCAATTGCGGATGAGATGAGAAGCTACACTCTGTAAAGTATATTTTTTCGAATTGCTTCTCTCTCTCTCTCTCTCTCTCTCTCTCTCTCTCTAGTGTCCTCTTTAAGTTCCATCAGTCGAACTCGTCCCATCCAAAAATTGCCCAAGCTCCCCGTGAGTTATACACGCGCGTACGCGCGTGGACTAAAGAGCGATCGGAAGCGACGACGACAAGTGCAAAAATCGATCAATCATCGAAACGGGGGCGCGCATCCTCGTCCCCCGTCCTCGGGTGAAAAGCGTCGCGAGCGTGCCGGGCCGGGATTATACTCCTGCGAGTGACGCTACGCGGCCGAGGTAAGACGCGCGCGAATCGCTTGGAATTTCTCTCTCTCTCTCTCTCTCTCTCTCTCTCTCTCTCTCTCTCTCTCTCTCTCTCTCTCTCTCTCGAGCTCGGCTGATTATCGCGTAAATATGTATATATATATATATATATATATATATATATATATATATATATATTGATAAACAGCTCTGTCATGATTTTTTTTATCACTTTGCGACGGAATTCGAAAGGAATAAACGAATATTCGAAATGTTAGCGTTATAGTCAGTTGAGTTTTTGGCTCTGCAAGGAAATCGACCAAAAGAAAAAGGAATCTGTGAATAACTGCATTGTCGTACTAGATTTTTGGTACGTATACGTTAATTATGAAACGCTACAATGTGCAACGAGGTCTGTTTCTTGTTTCTTTGCTCTGCTACCACTTCTGCTCTCCATTCCTCTACTCTCTCTCTGTCTTCCGCCCTCCCTCTATTTCTACCCCATCTCTCTTCATCTCTTTTGAAGAGTTGAAGCAAAGTGCGAGCACTGCACCTCACCGCAAAGAGCATTATTATATATACATGACTTATTACGGGCTGAATTATTAACGATATATATGAACATCACCGAAACGAGAGAGAGAGAGAGAGAGAGACGAAATTGGGAGTTCGTTACGGAATACTTGAATATATATGAAAAAAAATATATATATATATATATATATATATATATATATATATATATATTTAAGCATGTGAGAGGCTGGGAACGCATCGAGTTTCGTATGATTTATTCAGCGGGATATTATAAAGCAATTTTCGTTGTATGACGTTTCAACGTTACGAGTCGGACCAGGTGAAAAAGCGAAGAAAAAAAAACCTACCGTGGTAGCGGCTCACTGAGACCAAGAGTTCGAAACCTGCCCGTAAATGGAATGTTTATTACGTATTTACACACATGCATACTTTTTCTCGGTGCTATTTTTTGCATTTTCTTTCTGTCTCTCTCTCTCTCTCTCTCTCTCTCTCTCTCTCTCTCTCACCAAGGGACTGTATACGCCACTGCAACGATATCCCTAATGCCCCCTATGCCCGCAACCCATCGCCTGATTTTGTGTGAAATTATATATATATATATATATATATATATATATATATATATATAATTTCTATTCAAATCTTTGCTCATTGGCTGAAGGGCTGAATTAATGCCTTTTTTTTTAATCTTCGATTATTCGCATATTATACGGCGCGATCGGGTCCCTCTAACGACGAGGGACTTGAACGAGTATACGCTGGTATAAGCTAAGATTTTCCTTTTGAGCACGAAGACGATTCAATAAGTGCGGGAACATTTGCTCCATACACATAATCGTGTAACTATATACAATCTAAGATAGCGAGTACTTCGCGTATTTGCCAACATTATTCAACTTTATCGAATTAAATATAATGAATGATGGCTTAACCTAGCATTAAATTTGAAAAGCATATATTGTATAGTTTGCCATGAAAAACAAACAAAAAGATTTCGAATCTCCATTTTCGCTGTACCCGATAATCAAAAGAAAAGAAAAAAAAAACGAGACAATGAAGAAGTTGAATTTTCTTCAGTCTGTATGAAATTTTTATGCAACGACTTAGACCATCGCAGACCGTAATAGCTTTGTTTTAATTAGAAAGTATCTTTTTTTTTCACCGCGTTAACTTTAATTCCGATTCCATTTATTTTAACATCCGACAAATTTACAACGGCGAGCTATATCGATTATTTACCGTCCGACAAATCTTCCCTCGACACCCGCTTATCCGCGTCGTCGACGTGTACGCAGAGCCATCGCCTTATCGCACACTCTCGAGCTTTTGCCATCTCTATAATCGGCGCCCCGTTTTAAATTTCCGAAAAACTACGCTCGAACGCTCGTCGATGCTCTCGAGCTCGACTCCATAATCCGCGCGGGGATCTCGCGTTCGCCAGCCCCTCCTCCCCCCCTCACCGCTTACCATTCCTTCGTTCCTCCATACTCGCTAGCCCCTACACTCACACACACGCGCGCGCGCGCGCGCGTCTCCCGCGGATCCCCTTAGATCTTCGTCGCGCCGCGCGGACTCGCGCGTTCCCGGGCATTCTAACGAGATTGAGGGAGCGTGGGCCGTGAGGGGGGAGGGGGGCAGGAGGAGGAGAAGGTTTACACGCATCCAGGACATCGACCACATCGCACGGGGATTAAGTCGCGCGTCTACACGGCTCGGTGTAAAGACGAAAAACCGATGAAAAAAAAAAAAAATAAATAAAAATACAAAAAGCAACAGGCTCGCTCGAACTGATGCGCGCAACACGATACAGATATAGTAGGGGCCTTCGTAGAGAGTCGCGCCGTCACGACCGACGTTTTTTGGGATCCCGTCGGGAAAGAGGGAGAGATAGAGAGAGAGAGAGAGAGAGAGGGGAAGATAGAGGTGAAGTAAAATTAAGAAAAAAAAGCGTATAATCTTAAACACACTCAGCTTTCGACTCGAAGGGGGGCCTTTTTTTGGTTCTGCTCCATATTACCTTTTATCACCGTGTATAATGCGAGCGATATATTCGCTCGGGAATGCGTACCGAGGCGTGACGAGAGTTGTTTTTATGCTACTTATATATATATAATATAGTACAGAGTAAAGTGAAGCTGCGTTTTACCAAAGAGCGGAGGTCTAATGTAATAATTAATTGGATAGATTAGAGGCCCTATATATATATATATATAGACCGTGACTCACCACGAACATCTCACTCAACGACGATGATGAATTGGTGTTCGTATCCCTAAGCGCTTCTTGTTTTGGAGAGGCATACGATAGGTAACGAGGCTTACGGTAGGATTTGGCGTACGCGCATTTTGAAACAATGAGAAAAAATCGATGTATTTTTTTTTTGCTTTTGAAACAGAGCACTGCAATGATTGAGCTCTTGATGAGCCTAGAATTTGGAAGAAAAAAAATTACATAGTAATTCTACTAATTAAACTGCCAATCAAATCATCCAATTAGATTACGTAGGCTTATTTCTCAGAGTTATTCGATTGGTAACTATTTCCGGGAAATGGAGTAATTTTCTTTTTTTTATTCACTTATTGAGCTGAGTCTTATCAGAACGAGCAGAATGGATGAAATTTTTTGTATGAAATCACGTAGTGAGCAATTGAGAAAAAAATCAATGGAAATCGTCCTTTCCCCTTACTGGGTGATTCCCATTGCTGAGATATCGTTGGTAATCGTGAATTAAAATTTTGAAGATTCCTCGTGGATTTCCAAAAATAAATAGAATGATACTGAAATGAATAATACTATATAAAGTAATCTTATGATAAAATCCCAACTATTTGTGCTTCTTACTCTTCTAACTCATGTCGAAGAAAAATAGATTCCGGCCGATTTTTTCAATTAATGGAACTTGAAGACCTCTTTTTTTTTTTATGTTTTTATCGCCCCGGCTTTCCTGTCCGAAATATCCGAAATATCGAATGCCACGAATGACTTATACCGATGCTTAATGTTTGCGCGAGGTAGGCGCGCTTAATTGGGCGAATTTTCTGTCTCCAGCGCTGAACTTGCATTGGGTCACTCTCGCGCGGGCCTGGCCCCTTGGCCCGTCGACCGCGAAAGCTCGGACCGAGGCCAATGGGAATTCGAGGATGGATCGCGATCGCGTTGCCCCGCGCGCGTTTATTCATCCCGCAGCGCGCTCCCCGTACGTATCGCCTGATACCCGCCGAGACTCGGCTCGATTTTTTCTCGGGCCAATTTTTTTTTTTGGTACACCCCACCACCTCCCACCCGCAAGCGCGGTACGACGAAAGAGTCCCGGGCATCGGGCCGGAGCGGCGCGATTGCATAATCAAATCGAACCGCAGCGCCACCGTACTGCCTGGCAATTACTCGAAATTCCCTGCGCGCCCCGCTCGATTCACAAAGATCGGCGCCGTTTATTAATTATCGCCGTTACCTCGTGCCTTATAATGGATCCGTGGAATGGGTCTCCTCCCCCCTCCCATCCCCCATTTACAGGGATAAGCTTTTATTCCATTTCCCATAAAACACGCTCCGGTGGACGAGTTTTGAGACTGCCGCGATGGTAAGCCGCATCGGGGGCCTTCTTAAGCGCGCGCCACTCGGCCCCGTTCGCATCTCGAGAGAGAGAGAGAGAGAGAGAGAGAGAGAGAGAGAGAGAGAGAGAGAGAGAGAGATAGAGAGAGAGGGACATAGACATAGAGAAGGAGATACAACCAAAAAAAAACAAAGAGCGACAGACCTGTTCTATCTTCTATACCGATCCCGCGCGTATTTAATTATACGATTAATTCCCCCCTCCTCCTACCCGCCCACCCACCTCTCTCCCTCGACCAAATGTAAATCGACGCGCGGGGTCCGTTTTGCGTGTGCATATATATATATATATATATATATATATATATATATGTATGTATGTATGTATGCAGACCGCGTGATATTATCGCGCACTCTTCGAATTCCAATCGTGAGTCGCGACGGCGCGCGCGCGGCAGCGACGGGAGCACACGCGGATAATTATGCAATAATTTCCATGCCCGCGCGGGGCCGTATCTTTCTCGCGCTGCAGGTGACTTCCTATGGAGAGAGCGAGTGAGTGAGGGAGGGAGGGAGGAAGGGGGGCGTACACGTATTCTAATATACTCGCACTTTCCGCGCTCTTTCTCTCGCGCTGGGACTCGCGGCTGCTTCTGCTTCCGTCCTCTCTCCATCTCTCTCTCTCTCTCTCTATCTCTCTCTCTCTCTCTCTCTATGTATCTCTCGTTCCTTCTCTCCCTCTCTCAGTTTATCTATCTCCGCAACCCATCCTCTCTTCTAGATATCCTTTCCTTGCTGGGCAACCTGCAATTTGCCCCCCCCCCTCTCTCTCACTCTATCTCTCTCTTTCTCTCTCTTCCTCGTCCGTCTAGTTTATCTCCCGAGCCCAAGCGTCTATAACGGATCGTCAATAAAGGCTATTGGCCTTCGTTTTGTCCTTTGTCTTCTTCGTTTAGCCATATATATATATATATTCGTGTGTGTACGTTACTGCTCGTTATTAGGACAAGTTGCCGTACGGCTTGAAATAATAGACCGGCAGTGACGGTATAATTGTTCGCGCTCTAGAAAGTATTTTTTTCTGATTATTGAGATATATTTTTGTGATATATATAGTGTATTGATTAGGAAATGGTTTATGGAATTATTTAAATTATAGTGCATTACGTTTCTTAATACACGTATTACGATTTTATTGTATCGTATATTTTTATCAAATGATAATTTGTGAATTAAATTTTCAAGGAATTCAAAAATTATAGAAATTATGTTACAGTGAGGTTCGAAAAAAAGAAGAATGTTTAGGTTTCACCCTGATAAGTCACTTGATGACCCCACGAGTACTTTAGAAAATTATTTTATATGCCATTATAACAGAATATCTGTCATAACGAATTTTTCATAATTACTGAGACATCCAACTGGATTACTTTACTTGAGATTCATTTACGTGGATTACTTTACGTGAGAGTATTTATGAATTGTTCTTAAACTTATATGTATTTGTTTGCAAACCAAGTAGTCTTGTTGGAAATATTTAAGCAATCTCGACTTACCCGAGTAAGTCATATGTATTCTTAAGAATACGCGCGCAAATGACATAGAACGCAACGTAAACGTTGTTCATCTTTTTTTCATTTTTTTTTCTTCAGTTACAGTATTAATTATTATTAATTATTATTATTTTACAATTAATTTTTACTATTTATTACTATTAGTTATTATTATTAAATTTCCATCCTTCATATTCATTTTTAATTCAATTTACGTCTAATCATTCCGTTTTACATGAGAAATAATAATAATGCAACCTCAGAATCTGAATTGTTAAGTATATTTCAAGTACTTCGCGCATACGTGTAATTGAATAAATAACGAAATTTATTGGTATAATTACATTGGTTTGAAAACTATGTTTTAAACTCAGAAGTCCATGCTACAAACAACTTGCCAGAGTTCAAATGAACTTTCGCACATTTAGCCGCACGCTCGCGAGACGAAGGTATCTCTTCGATTATTTCCATGTTCACATTATACACATTATATAAGTTACGCTGCTGTCTTTGATACATAGATACGTGCATATATGCATGCATATTATACGAATGTACATTACACCTCCTCTTCCGTGCGTCTAATTAGCCCTCACGTAGCGCATGCAGCGCGACACACACACACACACACACACATACACACAGACACTATATTTCGTTTCCGGATGATTTCGAGCTGCATTTACAATCTACGCTGAGTGAGAGACAGCGACGGTGGGAGGAGGGGGGCGAGGGGGGGCGGCAGAGAGACGTTGCGCCAGTAAAATCTACGCTGGCGCGCTGGCGAACGCTGTGTCGTACCGGGTATGGAGAAATGTGGCCAATTACGCGGGAGGCCCGACGATTAGAACGCTCGCGCGAGAGCGCGTTTTACGTTCGTAGGTAGCCCGCGCGGAGCCGAGCCGCCAGGCGTACGGACACCAATGCGTGCGGGGCGTGGATCTGGCGCGTATCCCCGAGTCGTTGCCGTAGGAGCGGCCTTCGACGCGATTGTGAACATAATCGATCGATGTTAAAAAAAAAGAGTCTGCATCGCGTTAACATAGAGCTTCTTCGTACGCGCGCCACGTTATTGGGGAAGTGAGTGGCAATTATGCGGTGGTAGAGGCCGAGTGTAACAGAGACGAGAAGAAGCGCAGTTCCACGAAAACTCGGATGACCATGATCCATACGAAAATCGCGAAGGATTTAATTATAAAGAGTCGATCGCTCGGATCTAACTTACACGTCGGCGGGGGGTGGGGGCATCGACTGGCCTCGTGGCACGGACGGCATTTTAATTTGAAGACCACGCGCGACGTTAAACCAGTTCGTTTTAATTTAATTTCGAAGAAAGCGAACGTTTTTTCACTGCAAAATTCAATGGAATTCGCGGTAAAAGTGGTGTTGAAGTATTTAATAACTCGAAATGGAAACATTCTAAACTAAAGTAAAAATTTTAAATTCTAAAGATTGAAAAAAGATAAAAAATTCCCAACGACAAGGAGAAATCGACAATCGGACGTTCGGTAAATGCGCGGGACAGACGTCGTCACGCGTCGATTAATAATTCGTACTAAACGCTAACTTGAAAATTGATCGTTCCCGTCGCCTATGAGCGCGTTAATGTATTAGAATTATAAGCGCGCGTCCCCGGGGCTCGCGCAACCATCGCGAATTCGTATAATCTCTTACTCACGCGAGATTGATAAATGTAAATTGCGTTTCTCCATAATGCGCGTATCTTGACTTGAACGAAACGACACCTATATATTAAAACGCAATAATAATAATTTATAATGCAGCAATCCAGTAGGAAGGAGCGCGAGCAAGACGTAATATCATCTCTATATAATGTACACCGTCGCCTGCTCGAGCGTCGCGGCGCGCCCGTCTGTTACCGCTTCCACTGTAAAACGAGCCTATGCGCTTACCTACGATCATCCCCATGCATAACTCGCGTTATGCTTATCGATAAGCGTCCCCCCGAATTCCCTTGAATCACAATTGCCCTCTCGCCCTTCATCTACGACAAGCCGCATTGTTGAATCTCGGTCGCGGAATAATTTATGACCGGCGACCCGTGCGCGGGAACCGCCTCGATCTCAGCGACGCGATAGCAATGCGGAATTTCGCGGCGCGCGCGCGAGTGTGTGTGTATATATATATATATAATAAGCCTTTGACCCGACCGCGAGCGACCGTCCGTCAATTCTGTATACCTGTATAGCGAGAGCGCGAGACGCGATGTTTAGCCTCGATTCCGCGGCGATAATGAGCCGAGAGTTTCTTTATACATACATACCCATGTGTATGCATTACACACACACACACACACACACACACACACACACACACACATACACAGACGTGCAACTTGCGCATCAAGAGAAGGCGTCCTAAATATTTTTTCTTCCCTCAAGCAGAAGCACCGGACGCGTGCGCAGCGCTGCTTTCTTTATTTCAATGCGCAATTTAATTCTACATATATATATATATATATATATATATATATATATATATATATATCGATGTTCAAGCCTCGCGCGTGCTCCTCTCCCTTTCTCTGCATCGCGAGCGCGCCCGTCGAGCGGACGAGGAGGTCGCTTGTTGGAAAAATGCCATTCTTTGCGATTTTCCGATCGTGCGAGTCAAATGTTTTCATCGGTTTTGCGGGCCTCTTAGAATCACGGTCGAGCTGCTGTCCTCCCCCCCCCTCTTTATCGCCAACCCCATAGAGTATGAAGTTCAAAATTTTTTACAAGTACGACTAGCCTGAAAGGGAAATAATGATTAGCAAAGAAGGAACTGACTGCATCTTCAGCACATGATCTCCGCCCACATTCCATTAAGTCGAGTCAATCAAGCTTTCGAGCTGCTTCGGCTCGTCATCGGAGGTTGGCGATTAAATGGTAATAATAAGAAAAACGTGAAATGAATTCGACGTTCGATCTTTGCATAAGAGCATGAGTACCTTCGCAGTGCGAGGGAGGAACATTCGTTGTTATTGTTATTGTTATTCGTCATTTTTCAAACATTTTTATCGTAGTTCGTAAGCCGTTGCGGTCAAGAGCAGGTCAAATTCACGATTTGTCGTGTGTGTTTTTTTAATATAGCAAGATAATGATGAAAATTATCTTGCTGTACTAAACGCGCCAGAAAGAAAACTTTCAAGGATGAGAAAGCTCACTTCGTCAGTAATTAAATTCGAAAATTTCCAGACTCTACAATACAATAATACTTATATAACAATTTCATTGAAAATTATCAACTGTGCAAATATAATAGTACAATAACTAATCGGTATATAATTTTGATTTTGTTTCAGGTAAGATGCAGTGTTTGTTATATGAAACGAGCTACTTTATCGCGGATCTGCAATAGGGCATACACAGACACACGATCCAAAGTCCATCTCTCTCCAATCTTAGACACAATCATCGAATGCTAGATACGTAGGTAAATTTTACAATTTTTTAAAGCAACGTCTTTGACTGGTAACTGTTAATACACACATAAGTATGAATTTTAACTACCATCCCATAGGCGGCGTGTCTTTAATTTTTATAGCTTTAAATTTTAGATAATAAAGTATCCATATCTAACGCCTTCGCTTACACTTTGTCGCTCACTATTACAGGTGTCTAGTTTCACGTATTCGTCTAGAGAACTATTTTTCACTTTTGAGGTCATGAGGTAGGGCAATTCATCTTCATCTTATGCGTTCAAGTTCAATAAAAAAAAAAAAATTGAATTCCTTAAAATATCGTTTTACTCGTCACAAATCGTAAGTTTTTCGATTTTTATCTTATCATACATGGCATACTGATATACTTCGCCCGTGATTTATACATGACTCAATTCGAATACCACTCAATATATATATATATATATATATATATATATATATATTAATAATCTCTTGAGTACCATGCATATACATATATACAACACTGGGGACTCGAAAAATGCGACCGGGTCGAACGCCGGGCGACACACTTTCTAACAGGGCCGGGTTTTCGAGGGTTGTCGCGCGGGATCTGAGGCGCGATCGGCAACAAATTAATTTTTTTTTTGCGCCCCGCGGTCATTCTCGTTTTCGCGGTGCCGGAACATTTATAAGTGTGTCGCGTGCGCGCGCTCGGCGGCGGCCTTTTTGCTATCGAAAACTTCGAGTTATGAAAAAAAATGGATTATATATACTATATATATATACGGCTTCCCTATTAAGCGTGCAATTATCCAAGTATGGGAGCGCGTGCGTGAGGCTCGTGCGGCTTGTCGAATGAGGGGAGTGGGGAAAAGGATGCATGGGTGCCACGGAGAGTTTTTATTCTCATTACAAATTTTGCGCGCGCGCGCGTGTGTGTGTGTGTCTGACCTCGATATGCCGACCTCTATTACTAATTTGTATACACTGACTATACGTGTTTGGAAAACTACATCTCTACATATTCACCCCTTTTGAAGAAAATAACGCGCCAATTGGTCATATGAGTGAGAATATATGACGTACACACACACACACACACACGCGCGCGCGCGCGTATTTGTATATATATGACAGTGAAATATCGTCGACATCCGTTACATCCAGAAAAATTGGATTCGTATACCTTATTAGCACAACTCCTCAGTCACTCTCGTATTCCAAAAAATATTACGTACAGATAGGCAATGGATCTATTAAAAAATTTTTAACGCCCTCCCCCATCCCCGTCGCAGTACGCACGTTTGATTTACGTTCCGCTTGTTATTACATTATCGCAGTCGATTTATTCCGTTTGTGTGTGCAAATAAGGTGGCATCGAAGGTCAGTGCTAAATTTCTCATGTGTAACAGAGTCAAAAACAGAAATGATTTATACAGTGAGATCGGTTAAATTTGGCGTGTGTTTATGCGTGCGTGTGTGAGTACGCGCGTGCGCGCGCCATACGTAATAAAACCGAACTGGCTTGCGGTAAGCGTCGACTGGACGTCCTATGTGCGGTAATGAGGAATCGGGAAACCCACCCCCCCCTCCGACCAGGCCTTTCCCCGTCCAGTCGACGCGGGAGAGCCAATAAAACATTCGGAGTATATACGTGTCACCATTGAAGTCTCGGTTATATATACACAGGTATATATATATATATATATATATATATATATATATATATATATATATACACACGACTAATGTTATGTTACCGGCAATAAACGTTGGACTCTCGTCCGCCTCGAACGGTCCGCTAAAAATTTTTTAATTCAAATAAACTTCGTATTATTGTCAATTCAAAGCGTATTTCCACGAGCATTTATCGTTTAAAATGAAATTTGGTTTGTAAAGTCGTCTGCATGATAAAATTTAATAAACCGTTTTCACGTCTCTAACGAAACGTTCGTTCCGTCGAAATTGATACGTATTATTTTCTCTGGCCGTTCGTTAGATTTCGAGCGTCAGTTCTCTCGCTCTCTCTCTCTCTCTCTCTCTCTCTCTCTCTCTCTGTCGCGCACCCCTCTATTTTTCTAATATTTCGTCGTTATGCTACGAGCGAGAAATTATTGTTTCGGTGGATCGTCCCAATCGCTCCGTAACGCGTTGTACTAAGTTTTAATCTACGCAATTAAAATAAGGCTATTGAATATCTAGCCTTTATATATATATATATGCCTATTGTGCAGACACGAGCAAGGGTGGATTACCATTATCGCGCCCCGCTATATACTCCATAAGCGCCGGCGTGTATACATTTTCACGGCTCGCGCGCGGGAACTTATCCCGCTGCCCGGCAGTTCCGCTATACTGCATTACACTACGTACTATATATATATATATATGTATATATATTTGTGTAGATATTTTATTCTCTCGACTTTCCACGATACCGGAGCGCGCGTTTCTCCCCTTCCCCCTTTACCCTCACGACGCCTCCTCCCGGCCCTTCCCACATCTCTTTCGCCGTATTAAATTGATTTACGCCCCGAGGAATCGTCCACTTTGTCGAGACGATTGAAAACGGCGAAATCCCCCCACCCCCGTCACCTCAGCCCCTCCTCCCGCTACGTTTCCCCATCGTTCCTCTATCTCGAGATTTACAACTCTAAGCGAGATGACGGCTAGAGGAAGAGAAAAAGGATGGGGGGGTGAGAGAGTGAGAGAGGAAAGGCGCGAAGAGATAGACGAAGGGCGAGTGGAGACAAGAAAAAGAGAAGGAGAGAGAGAGAGTTACCGAACGGGAAACGGTCTGTCATGCAGAGCAGGCATCACTCGGAGAAGTGAGAGAGAGAGAGAGAGAGAGAGAGAGAGAGAGAGACAGAGAGTGAGAACCGGGGATACAGGGGGAGAAAAGATCGGACTGATTGATTTACACAAAGGAGCAGCGCCCTCGAGTCCCGCGCGGGGTGATAATCGAGTTTGGCTTTTACGAGCGCTGCGCCGTGCATACATATACATATGAAGGCGTCCCCGCGGCACGACGCTTTGGGCATGAGAAAAGAGACAGAATCGGAGACGGACGAGAGAGAGAGAGAGAGAGAGAGAGAGAGAGAGAGAGAGAGAGAGAGGGAGAGAGATTGGCAGAATGGAGAACTCGAAACATCTCTGGGGGAGGGCGGGTGGGAGCGTGGGGAATGCGAGAGCGACAAAAGTTACGACTGCTCGCGCGCGCCGGGGCGTTAAAAAGTGCGCGGGATGAGCCGGCCCTCCCCGAGTGCGGCAAGAAGTGCGGAGAGATGATGGCGGGACGGAGGTTCTTGGACACCTTGTGCTTGAAGGCCATACCTTCCGGTCGAGCGATAGCGCGAGAGAGCGAGAGAGAGAGAGAGAGAGAGAGAGACTGCCGCTCAGCCCCACGCGGTAACGCGCCCCAACGTCAGTCAGCCCACCTTCCATCTCGTCCTTCTGCTTTCTTAGAGCGCAGGCGCGAAAATTGATTTTAAGCGTCTCAGCCCGTATCTATATATCGTCGCCCTTATTAGCCGAGCCGTTCTCGACTGCCGGCAGGGCGGTGACTGTTGGGGGGGGGGGAGAGGCGGTGACAGAGGTTGACGCACGCTCGGGTTCGTCGCTCGATCGGGGGGGGGGGGGGTGGACTACCGTGTTGAACTTCGCGTCCGCTGTCTCGTCTCGATATATTCCCTGCTCTGACGGCCTCTTCTGGCTGTTGCGTCATGTCGGCGAAGAAGGCGCCGCGATTGGAATAAGAATTGGCCAGCGATATCTGTCAACTTACGTAGACAATATATTGGTAATCTCGTGTCGTGCTTCACCGATGTGTGGATAAAAAAATAAAAAAATAAAAAGTAACATTTTTTTCACCGAAATATTCTGGTCTGAAAACGACGATCCACCCTACTGTCAATTCGAACATTTTCGACTTTGCCTTTTAACCGACGTCAATCCTGTTCTCTTTTTTTTCTCTCTTCAAATCCGACCCCATACGCTCGTGTATTCGCGGTCGACGCTTAGCAAAGAAGATAAGCTTCGACCTTATCAGAGCTAAGATTCTTCTGCTAAACGAAACATCTGTATAATACCGTTTGGCCGTTTATCGAAATGGCAATCCTATAGTCACGAGAACGAAACGATCTGGTAAAATTCATAAAAAATTGAACAGAGTTGAAATTATCGATTCGATTCGTGAGGCGATCGGTATATGATATGAATAAAAATATTATAGTATACGCAGTAACTACACTTGTAGTATATAAAAGTAACTGCACTTTTATACAAGCATAATAAGAGTACGATATCCATGTTACATAAAGATATTTGCACCATTAGCTTGTATAAAGTTTCAGTGATTTCAAAAAAATCTCATACAGGAATCCTATATGACTTATGATACTTTTCCATAATCTCCGGCAATCATAAAAATTCTTGCATTAAGCCCTTACATAATGTACAACGTAAATTTCATAATGCTCGATTATTTGAAAAATTTCCATCTCAGACCCAATATTCCAATCGATCTCGTGAGATAGTCATTTTCGAAATTCAAAGACACGCACACGTACGCGCCGCCTACATATTTACATCGGTTATACGAGCAATCCATACGTGAGTTTACAAACTCCTGTGCCTTCGCGCGGGAATGATGGCTCCTCCCCCCCCCCACCCCCCTGAATTTTTTTCTTCTCGTTTCAACGGATAATTTAAGGCGACAATGCGAGAAGCCGTCGAGCGAACTTCTTTCGGTATCTTTCACTCTGTCCCTTGTCCTGTTTGCCGTTTCGCTTTTGTTTTCTCGCTTTTTTCCGCATTTTTCATCCCTGCCCTCTATTCTGCCCTGCTCCGGTCCAGAGGAACGGGAGAATACAATGCAGAAGCAAGAACGGCCCGAGGGCACCCAGGTAGAGATGGACAGCGAGGGTGAGCGGGAGAGCGGTCATAAACGGTGAAATTGAATTTCTAGACGACTGCCACCTCCTCCCCTTCCCCCGCACCCAGCCCCCCAGCGTACAGTAAATCCTCGGCGAGAGCCGGAGGGGAACGTACAGAGACTTGGACGACGACGAGGACGAAAACGGCGACGGGGAGGGGAGGGGGGTAGCGGCCGTTAAAGAGCGATGAACTTAATGACGCAATCATAATTTTCCAAAAAATAACGCGTCCTCCAGCTCGCGGGTTTGGGGAGGGGGAGGGAGGGTGAGCGGGCGCAAGTACGCTCAGCCGTATCTTTCTCACCGTCCTCGCTGACGAGCGAACGAGTTTAACTCGCGAGGCTGGAGGGGATGGGGGGGAGGGGGGGGTTAGGGATCTCCAGGAGGCAGAAATAATTTTTGATTAGCTTGTAAATCAATCGACCGACGGACATTGTCTAATCGGTTCCTGCCCCATTTCAGATACGGACGAAATTATTTATATAATGTGTTATTTTCGCGGTATGCCCGGGTCTACTCTGCTCCCATCTGAGAGAGAGAAATAGAGAGAGAGAGAGAGAGAGAGAGAGAGAGAGAGAGAGAGAGAGAGAGAGGGAGATATTAAAGTGCCTTTCGACTGGGAACGGTTCGCTCGAAGATTTCCCTGGCGCTTTTAGCAGCGAACTTTTTCGCGGTGAAAATTTTGGGGTTCGATGCTATTAGACCAATCAAGTATAGATGACTAAAAAAAAACAGTAACCGAAAATCGTATATCAAACTCAAATGTTAAAATAATATAATCTCAAATTCAATTGGCCACGGAAGGAATAACAATTGAGATCGTATATGAAAACGAAACCAATTGTAATTTTTCGCAAAAATAAAAAAAAATGTAACGCAGGATTTGTAAGCACTTCAAACCGAAAACTTTTACGACATAGACTTTGATTTGGATTTTGTCTCGATGATTAACGAAAAAGTCTCAGACTCAGAAATGGAGACGAAATTCCAACAGAGAGTTTTAAATCTCGGAATTACGCTTGAATTCTGTAGCTGGAATCGTCCCGATTGGAATTCTGATCATGGCGTATTTTTAGTCGAATGTTGAACTCGAACAATTATTTTCATTCCGAGATTCGAGTCGAAAACTCTTTCTCGTTGGAAAAATACACTTGCGATCCTACAATTTGTCATTCGAATTGTGTACAGTAAATTCTCGCAGGTGTCGAAATTCCTTAAAGTCAGATCCTTCATCCGACGAAAATTAGTTCAGCATTATTGCTTGGATTTACGCTCATTCCGATATTTTAGATTTTGAGCAATGGCGCTGTCCAAGCGTCGGCTAAAAGTTGCGAATAAAATGTTTCCCTTATCCTCTGTAGGAATTATCCACGCAGCGGGCGTGCAATTTAATCTTTTAATCCGCTTAAGTAAGCGGTAAATTTCGAAAAGGAATTTTCATCGATAAATCAAGCGTGGATTTCTTTTTCCCATCCGATGATTAGGGGCCGGGGGGTCGCAAAATAAATACTCGGAGATTTAACGAAGGTGCTGCTAGGTCTCGGCTAAGTCGATTGAAAATCCAAATAAAATAACATCAATTGGAGTTACGAAATAAAAAATTCAAAAAACGTTTATATATGTAAACACACACGCGCGCGCGCGCACACACACACACACACACACACACACACACACACACGCACACACACATATTAGCAATTTTAACATTATTATATTATAACAAACTTGATATGAAAAAAGTTGCATGTTACTTCGACGTTGCCTGAAGCTTGTGCATTAATATTTTTAAGTTTCCACCTCTTATTCTTACTATACTCTATTTCATAAAAAGAGCGAGAGAGAGAGAGAGAGGGAAGTAGATGGAAAGACTCAGTGTATCTGTGCCCAACGGACATCTCGGACACGAGGACGTAATCGGCCCTGGTCCGGTCGTCGCGGTCTCGGTCGCGGCCCTCATCCAGGACGCTCTCCCACAACCGCGCGCGATCCCAGGGGCATGAGGCGGGGGGGGTGGAGAGGGGCTGAGCGGCTCGGCGGTAGAGATGGGACCGAGATGGCCGCGCCAACAAGAGCGCGGGCGCCGCGCGCGAGCAGCGGTACACGGCAACGGCAGCGCAGAGGGGCGAGAAAATCCGCTGGATCTCCGGTCCTCTATGCGCGTGTACCTAGAGTACGAGGGCAGTTCGAGCCGCGAGGGCAATCAAACCCGGAACACGTGTTTTCGCTTGGGGTGAGCTGTGGGGGGAGGGGGGGCAGCGGACGGTACAGCAGCAGTAGCAGCTGTCCCCCTGCATAATATAATCTTCCGGCTTATTATGTGTGCTTTTTGTGTGTGTGTGCGCGCGTGTGTGTGTTCACACGCGTGTGTGAACAGATAAACTAAGATCTATGCAGGCTCTTTCTCTTTGTTTTCTCACGAGTAAGGGAGGCAAGAGGGTATCATAAGAGCTTTAACGGTATGAGAGAGACAGATAGAGAGGTTTAGAGAAAGTGAGAGAGAGAGAGAGAGAGAGAGAGAGAGAGAGAGAGAGAGAGAGAGAAATAAAGGGGGAGAGAGAGAGGTAGAAGTAAAGGTAGAGAGGGAGAGAGAGAGAGAGAGAGAGTTAGAGTGAGTGGGCGAGTGGACGGGACGATCCTCTTTCAGAGGGAAGGGGGATGGAACGGGAGCGAGGGGCTTTAACGACGTGCTAACATTTGCGCTTTTTTCACCCGCTGGCGCGCGCGGCCCTCATTCTCACCCCCGCTCTTCCCATCTCTCTTTTTTTTCCTTTTTTACAGCCGTTTACCTCGTATCGAATGTCCACGCTTGTTAAGGAATTATATATATATATATATATATATATATATATATATATATTCTAATTGTGCATTTTAAAAACATATCTCTCTCTTTCTCTCCATCGTTGTCCCTTTCTTCCTAATATACTTATTTGTAAGACATTGGCTTTATATATACACAATGTATAATGAGTTAATGATGAATTCGAAGGGGACGAGAGAGAATTGCCGGTTTACTTCCATTTACGTTCGTAACTCGATCATAACAGTCAACTATCGGAATTATATCGTTGTACTATCCAAGACTTAACTGAGAAAACTCAATATATCTTTTGCAAAATTATACGAACGTCTTGGGTGTTTTGGCTATTTGTAATTATTTTCGTTATAGTCACAACACGAATCGTCGCTGTAATTGATCAGTCAAATTCTTAAAGCTTGCTTGAAAATTCAGTGGAAGCTCTTCTATATGACTAAAGTATACAAATATATAATGGGTCTTTCGGCACCGTGGCTCGGCTCGATCCCATCAATCTCGACACTTTATTTTTCGACCGGAATAAATGGGTATCTTGAGGTACAATCTCACTCAGTCCAAACCAACTTCGTCACCCATAATATAATATCCTCCCCTTTGCATACGCTTCCTTTTTGCACAGCGTTACAACCATTAAACATCCTCTCTGCGACTTTCAGTCATTTCAAAGAATTGTAAATATTGAGATCTCAGTGTCGCTTAAACCTACGTTAAAAATTTAGACGTCGAGTCCCTTGCCTTTTTCACTCTCCCATCAAATTTTAAGGAAATGTTACTTTTCATTTGCATGTTTTTATCGTCATCGACGTCTTCTTCGTCGGCTACGATGTCCCAGTGTACGAAGACCGCGCTAAAACGACAGACAAATCATTTCATCGATTTTGGATTTTATCGTAAATTCAATTAATTGGTAGTTGCATGGGTTTCATACGATGGACAATAATTCGCATGACGTTTGTTACGGTAAAAATTAGATGAAATTTTATCGGTAAATATGGCAAATTCGGTAAATATGACAGCACTGTAGTGATTGCATTGTATTGTTCTATGAAAACAATACCCATAGCTGCTACATATAGAATATGATGCAAATATTCAAGTAAAGGTATTTCAGTGATGAGAGAAGAATTATAATATTTTTCATTTGATCTTTAATGCCAGTGGGTGTTAACAATTTCATTTTAATGGACAAAGGCTCAGATATATATATATATATATATATCTACATTTATCATTTCCTTATCTGATTTTATTACGTCATAAAAAATTGTTATCCCTGCTACATAATTAACCCACGTATTTTATCTGCATCATGTAATCTAGAATATGTAATATATATAGATATATAGATATATAATGAAATGTAAATAAAACTTTTGTACTTAATATCTAATATCTATTAATATTCTATATGGAAGCTACATTATAACATACCAGATGATTACATAAAATAATTACATTAATTCAAGTATATATATATATATATATATATATATATATATATATATATATATATATATATATTATTTACACATACGTGCTTAAGGTTCATTTTAGATTTATCAAAGATTTGACAGTCACGACGAGCCTTTAATACGTCAGAAAACACGACAAATAAGGTCCGAACGAAAATTTTTACAAAATATCGCATTTACAGCGCTCGGTATGCGCGCGCGGCGCGCGGCATTAAACCCCCACCCCCTCCCTCTTAAAAATGACGCAACCACGGCAGCGCCGAGCGCCAGTTGCGAAACCTCCGCGGTCCCTTCCGACATGGGCATAGTACGGGGTCTGGATGGCGGAGGGTGCGAGGGCGCTCGAAACGTATATACATACGGCGGCAGATCGTGTAAAATGGGAGATGGAAAGAGCTGAAGAACAAAAGGATACACATGTGCCTTGGCGTGCTTTGCAATATATATATATATATATATATATATATATATATATATATATATATATATCGGTCGGGCACCAGTTGACAATATCCCGTCATGTTTATCTATCGTACGACGTTGTCGAAAATGAAGGTCCCTTCGATATTTATATTATTCAGAACGTGCATTGTGAACAATGCGAAAGATGGCATTGTAAAATTACTGTTACTCAGATTCTGCTCTCGACTTCGCACTGAGGCGTGATCGCCTTGACAAGCTCGGCCTTTCACTACTTATTCGCTATGCTGATCCAGGAGGTGTGTAATAGACAAAGTTATGACATTTAACAAATTATTTGCGATCATTATATGTAGGTAGTGGCCGATTTATACATATATGATCGTAATTTTATTATCCTCTAAAAAAGATAGTATGGAATGGATCCATTACTTTTCATAAAACAGTTACAATTCAATACATACATATATATATATATATATATATATATATATATATATATACATATGTGTGTGTGTGTGTGTACGAAGCTAGGATATTATTTGTTATTTAAAAAAAAAGCAAGGGAGAACTGTATGTGAACTATGCACTGGTGATTTGCAAACTTATTACAACAATCAACCTTAATGTACGAGTATAATACTTAACTTACCAAAGACAATAAATATAATGCTGACAGTTACGATTTTCGGCCCACGTTTCTCATCGCTCTCAGCGTCTTTTGTTCCGCGTGATCTATAAAAGATATATAGAGCGGCCCATCAGCTGATCGACAAAACCAGTCCTCTTAGATATGTATATATATATATATATATATATATGTATATATATATATATATATATATATATATATATATATATATATATATATATATATATATATATATATATATATATATATGCACGTGAGATCGTGCTCTCCGCGCAGAATAATCGTGCGCCACGCGACCGGGTTGGTCACATAGAAACTACAGTTTAATTGAATCTTTACTTAATGGCGATACAGTATTGCTCGCGTGTATGCTCCATAATTATGTATGTATCTATTTACCTACAATATTATTTAACAGATCGTCATTCTTCGCAATTTTATTATATATGTATATGTATATATATATATATATATATATATATATATATATATAGCGTGTTTATAAATAAATATGTATACTTTATATTTAATATTTTCATAAAGTATAATTGGTCGTATCAATAATTCTTTTAAATATCGTCCGCTTCAAACGGTTTTCTGTCACATTCCGTGGGCGCCGATACACACACACACACACACGCACGCACAAACACCGCAGTAATCCAAGGGTAACTCTAGGAAAAAATAAAGTGAGAGGGAGAGAGAACCTATTTGCAACATAGATGTAGGAATCCAACACTTTAATCCCGCCTCTTACGCAGTTCCGCTTCTTTAAGAGGATCAAGCTTTCCGGATATAAAATGCCCGGACAATATAAATGATTAGAGCCAGCTTAGGGAGGCTGTGACGTTCCAACAAACCGAATGTGCCGCAACGAGAGTAGCAAATCAGCCGGTCTTCCAACGTCTCTCTCTCTCTCTCTCTCCCTCTCTCTCTCTCCTCTCTCTCTCACTCTCTCTCCACCCCACTCCCCCGGCCAATCTCTCCCGCGAGCGTAACGCCGTGATTCGTTATCGCGGCGCATCTTGTCCGCCCGCATCCGTACGCGTGCGACGCGTCGCGCGCTCGTATCGGCTATCGCGTTACGTCGCGATTCCGTTCGGCCGGCCAGTGGCGGGGCCTACCGCTCGCGCTGCTGCTGGCGCGCGAGCGAACCCGTCACTATACTGCACACCGTCGCCCGGGTGCCGTTACGATCCGCGGCAGTCGTATACGCGCGCGCGCGCGCGCGCCTATGTGTATCCTTTTACGAATGAGAATACGCTCTGGAGCCCCGGTGCAATACGATCGGGGGAAGGTGTTGTATTTGCGTATATTAAGTGCAAAGACTCGGACCTCCTGTCCGCGATAGGATTCTGTGGATATATACGAACGACGAGCATGCGATTCAGGGAGAATGACGAATCTCACAATTGGGCGTCGGTTACGTCATCCGCTTCGCCTAAGAAATCGATTAGAAAAATGGTTTTTAAAATTGTACCTCGAAAGCATCGAAGAGTATAAGTGACATTTCTCAAGCTTATAAATCAGTGTACAGCGCCGTGCAAGACACCTCAAGTGTCGGAATCGATGTAAAGTATTATATATATATATATAGCTAAGCACAATAAATGAAAGTAATAATAATGTTGCACTTGCATACATGTTATACATACATAAACAAGCTAAGATTATGCTATATGTCGACTCGTGTCACAACATTCACCAATCTCTCAGTGGGATATATCTATATATACAAATATATAAATTTCTATCGTGTCTATACTACCCCCCCCCCCACTTTGAAAAGTCACCGCGCTCCTGGCAATTATATACGGATTACGCTCCTCCTCTGTTTTCCCATCTGCCCCCTGCAAACCTCGCCGACAGCGCTCCTCGAAAAACATTACGTGCACGCGTCTCGCCGTGGCGGGGCGACGGAGGAGAGACGAGTGCGAAGGAGAGATCTCGGGATCCTCGCGAGCTTCCGAAATCGCGCGTTCCTTCGGCAAGGGTGATTGCGAAAAGTAGACTCAAAAAAAAAGCAAGCGCGAAAACAAAACAGGCGAACGAACAGACGACGAATGAAGACTTACCGATTAAAATGAGCATGCGCGGCGGCAGATATCCAAGAATGCGGGTCACCGGCCCGTCACAGCGGGACACCCGCCGTCGCTCTCATTTACCATTATTGTCATTTCTAAATTTATTATGCTCATGCTGTTATTGCTGCCGTTATGATTGTCGTTCATCGTCAGCAGTACTATTAGTAATATCGTCGCGCGTATCATCGCCACTGCTATAGTTGGCGCTATCGTCGAGGGCCAATTAAATCGTCGAAGGGGACTTTTTGACTTTTTCTCGTTGGACGAAGCTA
>JACCIC010000331.1:177500-207500 GCA_018907035.1 Sycobia sp. Sy_11 | reverse complement strand
CTCAGCGGTTGCAGCTCAAAACATTCGAGATGGGATCCGAAATCGTGATCCGAAATAAATCCGAACGAATTTATTACTAACCAATTTCATTGCTTAAATATATAGAGAGGGCTACTGAGAATATATAATGATTAACTTCTGTCCTCGCTTGCATCTTGGCCATTAATTGCTACGCATGTACAATATCACCGATGTACAATTGGATTGTTCTAAGTGCCATACCTGCATCTGTCGCATATAATATCCATATACATACATGTGTGTGTGTGTGTGTGTGTGTGTGTGTCTGCGCGCGCGCGCGCGCGTATATGTGTATTATACATTCTGTGCTCATTCCCCATGCGTTCTCGCCAATCTTGTCCAAGATTACCGTCCGCCACTATTTCCGGTGGCTGACTGCTATTTCCTGGGAACGATGCCCAATAACGGGAACCAAGAGTCCCATATGCCCGATTGGCAAATTTATCTTATCACTCCTGGCATGGGACGATCGCCGAACCATTTTTCATTCGTTCCTAGGCGCAATAGATTAGAAGCAATAATTTTTCATCGCGCTCTTCTTCTTTTTTATCTAAAGTAGCGCAAATAATTATATATGAATGGTATATCTCATAAGTCTTATTATCTGTTTTCGTTGTAATTCATTGTGAAGTAGAACCAGGTTTGCAATAGACATATTTTTTCCCCTATATTACCTTCATTAGACTCTTTCATTAGAAATACAATTAAAAGTACGAATTCTGATTATTTATCATTCAAATTATATTAATCCGCTGATGATGCTATAACTGATAGATTTGATTATCTTCCTATACTCAGTTTATTCGTGTATGTACCTCATTTACATATTACCTTCTTTTTTTATCTTATTTAAGGTCTCTCTATTTATGCTTCCAAATATCGGTGCTAATCAGTGAGGGAGGTCTACGAAGTGTTTGTTAACAAAGCACATGCAAATTATTACAGCGGTGCTATATGACATGCGAATTATTACAGCGATGTATATATATATATATGAATTCACGAACTGTTATTTCAATTTTCATAATATAGACAATTCAATCTATATTTTAAGATTATAATTTCACTCTATCTTTATTCAATGGAAATTATATATATTCCATGAGTCTGAAAAAATCATTATGTTTTAAATCTCGATAATCCATCCAAGTCTGTCGTAATTTTACCGGTACAATACGAATAAAAAATCCGACTCAACGATAAAATCTCGACGGCTCGCGCCTCCAGCTTGCGCCACTCAATTACAAAGTAAATAAGCTAATCCGCTCGTTCCCGCCAAGCGTATATACAAACGCGCGCGCGCGCGCGTGTGTGTGTGAACAAAGACGCGCTCCGCCTAACCTAATCGCGCCTCCTCGCGCAATTTAACTTTCCGAGCGCACCGCGGCTGTTTTGCCGCGCTTTTCTTACGTAAAAGTGAGCTCTTATCAATTCTGTGCCTACCTCGCTCCCCTCTCGCCGCCGTCTACCCTCCTCCTGCGCCAAACGAAAATTCCGGAGCCGTAGAAGAAGTGGAATAAGAAGCACCGAGAAGAAGAGGCAGAGGAGCCAACACTTGCACCTCCGTACATAAACACAAAAGACGTTGCTCTACATACTCTCGACACCCCTCTCATACTCCTTCCCGGTCTAATTACTTCTGCTGCCGCTCCTCTCTCTCTCTCTCTCTCTCTCTCTCTCTCTCTCTCTCTCTCTACCTCTGCACTCCCTCGCCGCCCGATTCCTCGAATCCGAGTTTAATAATAATTGCGCTATTTCCACAACGCCGCGCGCATCGCTAATTGCGCGTTCGGGGCATCAGGATACCCGAACGACGCGCCGGCCGCCGCGCGCGCAAGGTGTTATATATATATATATATACATACATACATGCATGCATGCATACAGACGCACACCCGCGACGTAATTCCAATTACGCGGCGTAACGGCGTCGTGTCTGCCGCAGTGCACCGCCCACTGGAGGGGGGGGTGGATGGGTTGGATAAAAGTCGGCGGGCTATTAATACCCCATCCCTCGCACACTCTTGTATAAGAGTTCCGCGAAAAGTGGAGGTGTGGCGATGTGTACAGTATTTTGGGCCGAGGGATTTGTTGATTTTTTGCTTTCTTTCCTTGGTTTTTTTTTTTTTTTTTTTGGTCTTTTTCATTAATCAGAGAGACGAGGCTCGGACGTGTGACGCTCGGCGGGAGGGGGGAGGGTTTGGGAGGGCTGGCTTTCGCTGATTTTTCGGCGGCTGTTCAGACGGGTGAAAGTGATGCTTGCCGTTGACGGACGGGATTTTAATGGACGGGACGCGTTCGTTAAGATTACAGATGGGAAGAGGTGGGAGGATGGTGAGGGGGCTGGAAATTTGGCGAATTTTTAGCCCGATTTAATTGGATACGGATTTTTTTAACAAAGCCTCATACATTTTCTCAGTTTGCGATACTTTACGCATTAAAACAAGGGGGAAAAATTAATAAAATCTATTATATTAATTATAAAAAATAGAATAAAAATTTTATTATAATAATCTATTTATTATAATAAACGTAAAATAAAAGTAAATTACTTAAATGAGAATCTACCATCGGTAATTGTGCAACTCTCGTTATTATATTGTAGTATCTGTAGTAGCAATTTAAATCTTGAAGATATTACATTTCCAATTCGTGCTACAATTTAACAAGAGCTTGTAATGAGGGATGAATTTTGAATCGTTTACAGCAACAGTTCTTCATCGTGAAAAATGATACAGAACACGATTATTGACAGCAGGTAATAACGATACAATTAATCTAATCAACAGTATAAAACAGATTAAGAAATTCTTACGAACTCGGCTGATTTGAGAAAAGTTGATTTTTGTACGGAAAACAAACTTAAGTGGCTTATCCTACTTTTATACTTGTACGGAAGATTTGTTTACATTTTATGTCTTTTTTTTATTATACTTTTCTCATTTCGCACAAAGTGTATATATATATATATATATATATATATATATATATATATATATATATATACAATCCTTCAAGTATCGCAAATTAAGTTTTCGACGGTAATCGGGCTTCATTAAGCCGCGCGATCCATTATCGAAGCCCCGGGGCGAGCGATCGCGGAATACACTTGGATACTTATGCAAAATCTACGTTAACATTGTATTGGCCCTGTGATGTCATCTATAGTCTGCATAGGTGTAGTGCAAATTTAGGTCTATCAAAATACTATGACCCCCTATGACCCGCGGTCGAGACGCACTCCTTCTCGGCGAAAAACACGAACTCTCGCCCTCGTCAAGTTCGCATGCACTGTGCCCGGTCGCCATCCCGTAATAAAAATGAAAGAAAAACTAAAAATCCAAGGAAAAACCACAGCAACGAAAAAAAACTCTACAATCGTTCCCCTCATCTCTTTTTACAGGGCGACGAGCTCGTCAGGCCCGAGGGCTGGCCCCTGACCCTCGGCGGGCACGGCCTCGTCCTGCAGCTCGGCGAGCTGGAGGCCTCGGCTCTGCGCCACGGGGAATGCTACCTCTGCGTACGGAGCAGCAGCAGCAGCAGCAGCAGCAGCAGCAGCAGCTTCGGCGCCGCGACGCAGGAAGCGAGCTCGAGGCCGCCCGTCGGCAGAGCCACCGCCGAGGCGGTGCTGGAGCAGCAGAAGCAGCAGCGACCAACGAGGACGAGCGAGGGGGTCGCCAGCGCTGACGCGCTCGGCCCACCAAGCGGTAGCAGCGTCGAGGTGAGTTCGCGGGATCGACCTCGCTGACGCGTGCCTCTGCAAGGGACGAGGATGTATCGGTCTTGTCCGGGAAGCCTCGTGTTTTTACGGCGCGATTGTAAAATCGAGCCCGCGTATTTACTTCGCAGTCCCGCGCTCGAGGCGGCGAATCCATCCCAATGACGCGTTACGTAGGAACGGAATGAATTTGATCGAGGTTCATTCGACCGTGGAAAATTAATAAACGAAATCGTCGATTCGACGCCTATAGGCGATCCTGGAAAGCGGAAGAACCGACGCCGTTCAACGATACGCCCGCGTGCGCGTATGGGCCGTAAAGTATCCAAGAAAGATAACATTCGCAATCCATAATTTTACCTCACGAATTCGGCCGCCCGGTGGCTCGTCAGCGCTCGTCCGCGCACTGTTTCCCCGTAGCGGTAATTACTCGAATTTTTATTGTGTTTTCTCCAACCCTACCCTCCCGCCCTCGCACTGCCTCTTTGATTCGGGCAAACGAGGAGATCGCGCGTTTACTAACGAGCGTACTCGATGACTCGTTGGGCTTTCCCCTTTTTTCGTGTTGCCCCGACACACACACACACACACGCGCACACACACACCCACACATACCGGACGAAAAAATAAATTATCGTTAACGCTCTCGCGCGGGTACTTTCGTCCGATCCAACGGTGGTTTACGGGAAGTCCGGCGTTCGGTTTACCGGGAGTGTCCCCCATTACGTGACCGACTGAAAAATTACATTAAAATTATCGTCGGTCGAAATTTGCAATTAAACGTCGCCCTGATTGCTTCGCGGAATTTGGAAATTCGCTTTTCTTCCCCGATAATGCATTGTGATAATTAAATATCAATGTACGTATATAACGATGAATGGGTTTAAGAAGTCCTTCGTGGCATTTTCGTGTATGAAAACCCCGAGGGCCATGCCAGGTTATTAATCAGAATCAATTACGACAGTAATATTTTTAAGTGTCCGCTTTAATTTAGTTCAGGGAGAGTCGTGTCTTCTTTCTTCTTTTTCGGTACATTCACAATACACCTTTCGACCCGTACTGGTAAAATAAAACACATTACGCGTATTTTAATAAAATCGTTCATTAGCGCATCGATATACCCAATACAGGCGTGCTAATCACGGATGATGCTCGGTCGTGCCACGACTCGTTTCCCCAAGCGATTATTTGACTTTCGGAAAACAGGAAGAAGCACGGGAATACGGTGCTCGTTAGAAGATCGTTAATCGCATTATGCCGCGTCAATCCAAAATCGACGACGAATACCATTTTATTCTATAGACAACGCCGGTGTTGTGCAAACTCCCTTGTGCCCAATACTTATACACAATATGCGTTAAGAAGTTGTCGTTCACCTGACGATGCTTCGGTAACAATTTAATTGATCCAACGACAATTCGTAATGCCATTAAATGCAATAATTAAAGTATATATACCTGTTCAATTTCTCGTTGTCCGGTAAGAAACTTATCGCAGCGCGAACAGAGGTCTTCCAAGTCTAAGACGAACGGGCATATCTCTGATTCGCAACAGTGCGCGCCTCGTACGCGTCGCATTAATGTTCCATCCGCACTCTTCGACCGAATCCTCCAACGATCGTCGTAATCGACTTCTCCACTCCGAATCCCCCAAGAATCACGCATTCTTCCCACTCCCGCCGAAGATCTATCCCGAAAAAAAAAAAAAAAGAAGCAATTTCCAAAGCACGACTAACGCGCCCGCGCGTCCGCGTCGCCTTGCAGATAGCCCTGGTGTGGCGAGCGTCGCCGATGCGGGCCCCGGGGATCCTCGGCTGGGACCGGGAGGACGAGTTCATGGACTGGCGCGAGCCCGGCACCCTCGGGCAGAAGCAGCCGCCCCCGGCCCTGCCCGTCGTCCTGCCCTCGTCGTCGTCCTCCTCCTCGACCTCCTCCGGCGCCTCGACCTCCTCGTCCTCGGCGGGCTCGTCGGTGTCGAGCGCCGCCTCCACGGCCTCGTCCTCGCAGCCCAGGTGGCAGCAGCAGCAGCAGCACCAGCAGCAGCACCAGCAGCAGCAGCAGCAGCCGCAGCCGCACCACCACAGGCCCGAGCGATCCGAGGAGGATCGCCGCCGCGGCCGGCACGAGAGCCGCTCCACCGAGCGGCGATCGGCCTATCCGCGATACGGGGCCGGCCTGGCGACGCCGCCCGTCACCGGGACGGCGCGTTCCGGCGCCAATTCCGCGTCGAGCGTCGACGCCTGGGCGGAGGAGGCGCGGGCCGCGAGGGAGCGCAGGTCCGCGAGCTCGTGCCACGGCGGCGACGGCGAGGCCCTCGATTATGAGGAGTACGCCGGTCACGGTGAGTATTGCGGCCTATTGCGTTGGTCGGCTTCGGGCCGGGTTCGCGATTTTCACCCTCGCAAACGAGGTTCTATCCGTGCCGAGTGTAAGACCAGCAATTTGAGGACGATGCGGTGCACGAGGTTGCCAGATGCCGGCGACACCGGCATTCTTCATTATTCGTTGATTTTTTTGTATCATCAACCCCGTTAATTAATAATGTCGAAGTTACCGTCTTATGCCGTCTTTGTCATAGGAAATTGTCAGCTAATTTCTATCGTAAATTAATTTATGGTATGTAAATGCGGTAGACGGAACTCTCATTCTCGGTAAGACTTCGTGTTAAAACATTGCTTTTAAAATCACCGTTATCTTTCTTAATAACCATTGCAACATTTTTGAAATTGTAATCGAATGCTTATTGTCCTTACATCCGACGATTCTCGATAATAAACCGATAGAACCTCTTTAAATTTGTGTAGACTCTTTCCACTCGTCAAATATTTCTGAAATAACACAATTGGTTAATAATTTATCTACATGTAATAAACACGTTTACGAAATTTATTAGCAACAAGAAGAAGTGGATAATTTCAAATATCACAATCTCTGCTAGGGCTTTCAGTAATGCAAATGAAATAATAGGCATTGGATCTTAGATCTTTTTGAAGTTTTTAAATTCGAAATTGATAAAATACTTTCAAAAATTTAATTTTAATATAGCGGGAATATAAGGGCGTAACGTTCTATTTGATACATTTACATAATGATGGACGGTTTTAAGTTTTTTATTTAAGTTAGGGAATGACATGACATCTGCAATAAATTAAATTCAAAATGGTTTTGGGATCTTTAAATATAAATGTTACTTGTTTGGTTCATTTACATTAAAATGGATGCTCGGGCTTGAATAAATTATATAAACTATTATAAAAAAAATAATGGAAAACTTTCTTTATTATTCAGCATGCATATATATATATATTCCCGGACTTTCAAATTAAAGTAAAAATTAAGTGTTAAACGACCCGGCGATAAAGCAGACAGCAGAATAATTCCCACGAGCTCGTTTTCACACAAAATCTTTCGTTGCTTGTCCCGACGAAACAGGCACCGAGCCGCGCAACCGCCTGAAGCGCGGCACCCGCGTCGTCTCGCCCGCCACCATGGAGAAGTGGAAGGAGGCGACGCGCTGCGAGACCCGCAGCCGGGTCCTCGCGCCCCGCGAGCTCGCCAGCCCCGTGGCCCTCGAGGGCGTCGCCAACGAGCGGCCGCGCCTCCAGCTCCACGGGCACCACGGCCACCACGGCCACGGCCACGGCCACGGCCATCACCACCATCACGGCCAGCACCATCGCCATTACCACGCCCAGCAGTTCAAGGACCGCCAGCTCAACGGCCAGGAGCCCCAGCTCCAGCAGCAGCAGCAGCAGCAGCAGCAGCAGCTCCTCGCCCGGCCGGACGAGGTCTCGGACCTCGAGCTGCCCGCCTACATCGGCACCCTCCTCGTCAGCGTCGAGCGCAAGATCGAGAGGGTCTCGATCGACGACCTCGCCTTCCCCTGCACCGCCTGCCGCAACATCGACACCGACGACCCCCTCCTCGGCTGCAAGTGCGCCGGCGAGGCCGGCGGCTGCGGCTGCGAGCCCGGCGCGGCCTGCCGCTGCGAGGGCGTCGACGCCGCCGCCGCCGCCGCGGCGGCTGACAAGGTCGAGCCGAGGAGCAGCTTCGAGGTGGCCGGGATCAAGCACATTGACAGCGACGACGAGGAGGAGGTGCGCATGGGTTTCGGTGAGTAGAATTTGGCCGTTCTCGCGTTCTCGTTGCCGGGTCGATGGGCCTCTCCCCTTGCAGTCCTCGAAGTTGCCTCGCAGAATCGAAAGCGAAATTTCAGCCGACTAGCTGCTAGAGTCAATTTCGTGTAGTAAATTAATGCGCGCTACTTCAACGTCGGAATCGACGCACGGCAAAACTGCTGTAAAACTTTTTCTACGTCAATTATCCCAGCAGTCTAGATCAATGCTAACGTCCACCTGTAGGTGGCGACCTGGTTATAGCTTCGAAGTAATTATCCTCAATTCGTAAGACCAGGCGCTTTGTTTAATTGAGGCGTATTTACTTATTTTACGCGAAGAAATATAAGGCTCTATATAATAATTTGATATGCCGTCGAAATAAATTCATACTTATCCAATTTAAAGTTTATAGATTGAGGAAAAGTTTTGCCAGTACAAGTTATTTCTTTCTACCGTGAAATAAATTTTTGTTATACATGCTTTCTTGTTTTATTTGAATATTCATTGCATATTGTACTGAGTTGAATTTTCAAATATATTTTTTCAGTATGTCAATAAACTACAATGTAGTGTGTAATATCAAAAACATTTATATAGAATTTGACCATTAAAATTTTAATTTTCGGACTACAGTTTTTCACCGGAATTAAATTACAGTCCTTTGACTGGACAATCAACCGTTTTATTCAATTTATTTAAAGACTAATCGATTGATGTGTGTATGTGTGTGTCTGTATTCGTACGTACCAATGTTCGATTTGGCGATTTTGTATCGTCAAAATAAATGAAAATCCGCAATTCGGATATCTTGATCTAACGCTCGCAGCTAAAGAATTGCCAAGCCTCCATCTTCTAAGAACCAAAGTCCAGCCGCCCATTCGAACGTGAGCTCGCGCGCAAGCGCACAAATTCAATCTCGGCCACGAGATAAGACGGTGGCTAAAGTTCGCCGAGGTACGCCAGGGCGCACGGAGCGCCCGCGAAAACGGTCGAATGGGCGCGGAAATGCACCGTGCGTGAAAGGATCGGACGTGTAATACGGTCGATTATTGACGGATGATGAGGAAGATATGCTTATTTTGTCCAATCTGAGACACAAAGCTCTAGGCGAAAAAACGCTACCAAGATTGTTCTGTCCGGCTGAGCTCAGAGATTGCTGTCGAGTTGAATGAAAATTAAACTTTTAATACACTGTTTTTAAAAGTAGCACTTTACATCTCGAATATGGGGGGGGGGGTGTAAATTTCCAGTTTACGAAAGCGGAATTGTAAATTCACATCCTTAATTTGGTAGAAAACAATATGCATCATTTCATTCAAAATAATATGTACGATGAACATTAGGAAAATTGTTTTTTCATAATATCAATTAGATGAAAGAGATAAATGAATACATTTAAGAAATTGATATAATTGAATTAAATAGAATTATGTAGAATCGATGTACAGAAGTTCGTTAATAACTTTTAATTGCCCAGCAGACTCATTTTTAAAAAAGCAAAAAGGAAAACAGTAATAAACATAATAAATAACAATAATAAAAAAACAGGAAAAACAAAGAACGTTAACAACATTCCCCAGACGGGCTATGTACACATTACATATCGAGACACCATGCGAGCGCGTCGGAAAAACACCGCGCAATTAAAACGCTCATCGCATCCGTCGCGGATGAAAAGAGAAGCGAGAGAGAGAGAGAGAAGAAACGAGAAGAGACGCGTCCCCAGCCACCCGCTCGCCGTCCTCCATTCTCGATTCTCATTATATGCGGCGCGAAATCGTCGCCCGTCGCCGGCTCGCCGGTTTCGACGAAGCCCGGCCCGCGATGCATATGGAGAACCGCTTCGCGCGCGGAATACGTTACGCTTTCCCGCGGGCGTGTATGTGTCTGCGTCTGTAAATAATATATATATATATATATATATATATATATATATATATATATATATATATCTCCGCACATCGAACGTAACGCCAGCCAATACTTGTTAGCCGTGCCAACAATCGTACACGCGCAGCGGTGCGAAGCTTCTTCATTTCTTTTTTTTTTTTTTTTTTTATTTTATTTCTGGCGATTACATATGCGTACTGATCCGTACTTAGCCGTGCTTTCGATAATTCCATTGTTGCTTGGTAAACGAGAGCTGCGCACGTTTGCACATATGTATGTATCGTAAAAGGACGCGTCGTCGAAATCGCGCGAAGGTGTCCGCCTTTTCGTTGCCCTCTCGGCGTTCCGGACAGCGCCGCCGCTTGCGAACGCGTCTCACCGTTCATACGGCGCGCGGACAATGCGCTCGGAAATAATTCCCAGCGCCACCGCCGCCGCCGCCGCCGCGCATTCGCCGCGGAGTCTCGAGTTTCTATTTCAATGGGGGGGGGGGGGCGACTTCTGCGTGTTTTATATGAAAACTACCTTATGCGTGTATACTTCGAGCGTGTTTTTAAGGTTCTCATAGAAAGTTCCGCGGTTTGCATTGAATGAACTTTTATGCTGTCGTGGCTCTTGCCCGCCTGAACCAGAATCTGCCTTCATTGAATTTCATTCGCGAATTTCGAATTTCCAGTGTAAGAATATTTTGAATGTAATAATAGCCTAATTCTCATTGTATTGTTGCATTTTGCTCTTTTTTCTTCAACTTTTCAAAATCAATATCTCTGATAGTGCATTCTATCTAAAGTTAATTAAATTACTATCTATAATTATATAGATAAGGTCACAAAGTAACTAATTCATTCTGTCTCTTAGAATTAAAAATCTTCAATTCCAAATTATTTAACAGTATATCCCAGAAGTCCACGTGCAATTCTTCAAAAGAAAAAAAAAAGCAAAAACGGAAGGAAGTAAAAATTTTAATTAATTTCTGATGTAATTATGGAATATTGAAATTGGTCTACTTCAATATAGGCGCATAATGTGACCATTACGGAAAGAACGTACCATTGTGTGATAAAATACGTGCCATATACAAGATAATAAAGCTTGATTTAATATGTCGAGCACTAAACCGGAAGTGACTGCAGCTAAACATTGAGGTACATTAATTTACAATATACGAGTTATGTCACACACATATATATATATATATATATCTGCAATGCGGTATTTTACTGTCATAACGGTCATTATATACTTGTATTGAAATAGACGAATTTTTTACAGTGCATTGACGTCATAATGTCGCGTAAAACAGATTTAAATTCAGCATTACGATATACTCGGCGCTTTACAAAGAAATTAATTGCTACACCCGTAAATACGCATAATGAAAAAAGAAACCACTGTCGAATAAATTCTGCTATATAACCGTAAAGAAATTCAAAATTGTAAAAGTAAAAAAAATAAACATAAAATAAGAATCGGTAACTCGTTGTCATATCGATACCGAGAATTGCCATCTATGAAAAGAAACGAAGATAAACGAACGGACAATTCCTCTGCCATTCTTGCAATCGCAATGACACATTCGCTCTCTCTCTCTCTCTCTCTCTCTCTCTCTCTCTCTCTCTATATATATATATATATATATATATATATATATATATATATATATATATATGCACACGCGCAGAGAAATAGAGGCGATCGTCGCCGCACCGCGGGACCAGCTCTCGGCGCGGGTGTGGCTGCGCCCGTACGTGGGCGACGAGCGCGCGCGCATGTCGCAGAAAAACTTTCGCGGTGCAATCGGCGTCCAGAGTATACGAATGCGCAGGCGATAGGCAAATGCGCACGCGCGCTACGATTGCAAAGAGAGACTATGCGTTATATTACACACATACACACACACATATATATATATATATATATATATATATATATATATATATATAAGCTCGCCCCGTGCGGGAATGCGATTCGACGGGATTTCGCGCGACGCGCGGTGGACTTGCACTTTGTTAGACATATAAATCGAGGTATATGGACGTCGAGCGTAGAAGTTGGGCGACGCGAGTGACTTGGAAATAGTCGGCGCTTGATGCGATGATATTCTTCGAAGAGTAGAGGGTGGAAAAAATATTACGGACATTGAGCTGTTTCTAAACACTTTTGTAAAAGTAATAGATATAAATCCGATGCGCAGCGTTTTAACTGGAAAATATTCATGTATATAGTGAAATCCCTCATTCTGTATATAACATATTTTCTTTTACATTCACGTCTAAACTAAGTATTTACAATAATGATTATTTGAGGGATGCTTCCTACAGAATCAGTAAAACGATCCACTTTTGACATTCTCATCGATTACTTATAAAAGCCACTTACCAGGAGTAATTTTTCACTCCCTGGATTTCAGGAAAGTTCGAAAAGGGTGATTGAACTGTGATTATTGTGTCGTAATTTTTTTTTCATAATATTTATTGTTCCTTTATCAAGAAATAATTTTTTTTAACCGCCAAATATTAAAAGTATAAAAGAATATTAATAGTATTCTAAGAAGAAATTGAGCAACTATAACAGGTATCTGCCTGATTATATGACACAGTTCGTTTCTTGAAGTACTCGAAGACCATTTATTAAAGTACCATTTATTGTATTTCTATGATTGTTAACAGCCTCTGCAGAAAAACATGTCTAGAACTCCATATGCAATGTGCTCGAATAAACATTCAACCAAAATTTCCTGTCGGGTTTTAAAAGAAAAACTAAGATTCAAATGACATAGACTAGATATTAGAAGCATAGTATTTTTTCAAATAATATAAAATATTGACGAAAAATTTGGCAAACTCATGCATCGCTGTAGTTACGATGTTAAAATCTAATTTTTTTGCAGACACGCAAGGAGAGCTCGTTCGCGTATAAATCTTCGTAAAGCGACAATCTGGTCCGTACAATGCGCGATATATATATATATATATATATATATATATATATATATAAACCAAAGATAAATTAAGAGGCGAAAATAAGAGACCGCTTCATAATCCGACCCAACCGCCCTCACCCACACACCCCCTCCCAGTCCGGCCTCGTCGCGAAACCGCGCGCGCGCGCGCGCATCCCCCTCGCTTCCATACCACGCGGCGCGCATTAGGAATCTCCCCCCCCCCCGCAAATTTCCCGCCCGATCCCTACATCGTATCCTCCTGGCTGGCGCGCGCGCGCGCGGAGCGACAAAGCGCTCTCGCCCACGCACCGGCGGCAGAACGGCGCGCCTAATCAAATGGTCTCGGCTCTCCAAGGCGACAGAGATAACGAGCCCGAGCCGCTGAGGTATATACATAATATATATATATATATATATATATATATATATATATATATATATATATATACATGTGTATGTATATAGCACCACTTGTCGGGCTTGTCAGGGCGAAAGCGCTAATAAATCCCGGGTGTGCCGCGGCGCGGTCATCGAGTCCCCTCGGCCGAGACTCCTCGGGCGAGCGAGCGAGCGATTTCCGCGCGGATTTAGCATGAAGCGAGAAAATGTGGCGGGGCGATGCAGGAGGGCGGGGTTGAGAAAGATTTCCGCGTATCCGGGACGTCTTGGCAGTCGCTGATAACGGACTTGTCGAGTTGGGAGGGATTGTAGAAGATGAGAGGGCGACGTGCGAAGTAACGGCGAAAGTGTTCATGGGAGGCGTAGCGTATTGGGCGATGAGGAATAGGCAGTCGAACTGACAAATTATTGGCTTCGAATGATATGAATTCACGTTGTTTTAATATATATATATATTGTTTTGGAAAAATTCGTCGTGTTCGGCCGTCCACTTTCCGTTTCAACGGTGCCTTTTCAATTTCGTAAATTTCAACTTCCATCGATCCACGAAGTCGAGCGAAAGCCGCGCGCACGTTTACGATTGAGTTGTAAAAACTTTTACGCCGCGCTTTTTTTTTTTTACAGGTCTCTCTTGAAATTTAAGCCCGTGCCGGCGGTCGTTAAAAGGCGCGCGCGCCTTTATCATTCGATCCGCAATAAATTTTGATCGCAGCGCGATTATTATACGACGTATGAATTTAATAGCGATGCGAAAAAATATATGTCGTCGAGGAACTTCTCTCAGTACGATACTGTCTAGGAACAGTTTCCGCTGCGCCTAGTTTAGGACAATTGTAAACGAAACTCGAATAAATATTGCAGGGATGTAAATGAGAACAGGTAAATGAATTTATCTAAAAATAAAGGATCAAATGTATTTAATAGATGAAGTACTATTCCACAAAATCGTATGCAAAATGTTTGAAAACGCATGATACGTCTTACAAGGACAGTTGTTAACGGCAGACCGACCCACGCATCTTACATACAGAAACTGTGCTCCAATCGCTCGCATTTTTACGGCATTACTTGAGCGCCGAGCGATCCCGGGACAGACGTCCGCACAGTCTCGTTGTGTTCAATAAACACATCTGCACATCATACGGTCAACACAACATATCATAAATTATCGCTTAAACAATAGAAGGCGCGAGAACTGATGAAGCGAAGATACTACAGTATATTCCGATACTACAGTATATATAAACAATTCTATAGCGAGCGGTGCTCTTTTATTTTTTCACTCGAAACGAATGAAAAAATATTGAATATCGCGATTAAATTGTTAAAGGGACATCCGCTGAAGATTGTTGAAAAATGATTGTTTCTTAATGTCTAACTTACTCTTTTTTTTAGCTAAATTATAAGATATTTTATAATAAAAAAGAAAGAAAAAATTTCGTTCTGCGAATAGTATAATGTGTTAAAAATCTAGTCCTCTCTAAGAATGGACGTGTGAAATTGTCAATTAAACTGCGCGCCTGGTGCAAATAATTGAGGATTGATGGTTCTGTGAGGGACCAAATATGATACAGAGCGTCGCCTATTGAAAGCCCACGAAGTTAATTTTAGTCTTATTGCAAAATTTATTAACGTATCCATTGGAAAAATACTTTTAGATGCTGTAATTGAATTTATCTTTGACAAAACTTCTACTTTCTGGATATCCGTACTTCCCCACGACTTCTTTGTCGCCCTCTAGCGTAACTCTATCACAGATCCATTTGCCCATCCCCGCTCGCCGTCTCCCATTACCCATTCTCTCTCTCTCTCTATTACGGCCGAAAAGAAAGGAGAAAAAAGAAATTCCCCCCCTCCGGGAATTGCGTCAAATTGATCGGACGAGACGAGGTCTTCATTCGATTACACTTCAACCGCCTCTCTCTATATTGGATTATCTTCGGCCGTTGGCCTATTCCGTCACCCGCCCCTCACCCCCCCCCCACCAGGGTTTTCCTCGCCCATTGTCATCGTCGTTACGCACTCGCTCGCGCGTCTTAATCGCGCACGCGATCATTAATAATCCAATTTCGGTTTAACGTTACCAAGCGCGCACCGCCACTTCCCGCTTAACTCCCGCGCGCGGCGACGGTCGGCAATTGCAATTTCCGTATAATCCAATTGGGCCGGCACTTGCCTGCATTGCTCGTGAAAATTTATTTATTACTTTCGATGCTTTTTGTCGCGCTCGCGCATTGAAATTCTAATCGCGTGGAGTCGTCGTTTATCGGGCCTTCGCCGCCGCTCCCGTGCCGCCAGCGTCCCGCGTAACATCCACGCTTCGTCTCGGGAAATCGAGCGTCAAGACTTTCTAATGCATTTCCGAAGGCAGGCGGAGAGAAAGAGAAGAGGAAGAAGAAGAAGTAGTGGTGGGGGGGGGGGAGAAAAAAAACCCAAGCCAAATCAATTTTCGCCATTACCATGCTAATAAATTAGTACACCTTACTTAGTAACCTGTACATATTCTATGTTTCATCTGAGCGTTATAAGCCCATAATTATACGACGATTATGTCGTATAATGTAACTGAAATTCAATTAAATTCGAATTTATATCGCTAATTACGCCGTATTTTCCTCCCCCTTAACGAGATCCTCTCGTCGGGCTCGGGCGGAATAAAAGCGTGCGCGCGCCGAAAGAAAAGAGAACCAAAACCAACAAAAAAAAAAGAAGAAGAAAAAAAAAACCAACTAATAGGAAAAAGGAAAAACACGCGCCGCGTCGCCGTAGCCCCACGCGCCGAGCTCGGCGCTTTTAATGGCCGGAAGCGTTTAATAGACATCGGCGGCATATCGGTGTAAGCGCTGCCTCGCCCGCCGCCGCCACCCCCCCCTTACCCACCCCTCCCGCCCACGGCCCGCGCACCGTATGAGCTCGCCACGTAGGAGAGCGCGTGCGCCGGCAAGCGCGCGTAATTTCGCGGCAAGCGTCCGTCTACCGACGGCACTGAGAGTAACGGGCCGCATTCGGTGTCGACGGGTTTAAAAAGGCGGCGACTATGGCGGGTGGAGGGGAGAAGGGGGAGAGCGTGGTTGTTTTTGTTTTGCTTTAGCATCGTTAAAGGCCCGCATTATTTGGCAGATGTAAATAGCGCGACGGGATGGATCGAGGCTGACGCGAACGCGTTAGTCACTACTGAAAGCGATATTTTGCCGTCTTGTTATACGGGTGGATATATATATATATATATATATATATATATATATATATATATATATTATGTATCTCTGTGTGTGTGTGTGTTAGAGGTTAATTTTGTATTTATATGAGCTCAAAAATAATTTTATCACGCTTATTAATACGTTAAGCTGGAATATTGTTTTTTAATATAACAATGCGACTCAGATTTTCTCCACATTGAAATAATTTACTATATTTGATATTTATGACTATTAAACCAAGTGAGGATTAATGTATTAAAATTAAGTGAAATAAACAGTATTAGATAAGACGATGAAGATTATATAATTTCTTTCAATTCTCGGTAAATTACTTTGCACTTTTCTTAAATATATTTTCCTTTCTAAAAAAAAAAACATCTATTTTGCAAAGCTAAATTACGGTTGATTGCATCGCAAAGATCAAATATTTAATAGCAATATTGAAAAGTGGAGTCTTAATAATTCGTCGCGAAACTCTACCCTCGGTAAAGAAGTACGTTATTCGTTAAAATTTGAAGCGAAACAAAAAAACAAAAAAAAAAAAAACCAAACAAAACAACACCTATAGTGATCGCGCAACTTAATTCGCCCTATAATGGTTACGCGAGTGTTGGCTTTTAATTCGAGACCGCGCGACGTGGGACGGTAGTAGGAGGGGGGGGGGACTGGCGAAGCGGGACATTAAACGCTTCCGGCGGTGGGCGGCTATGAAGCGAGCGTCTAACATACGTCTAGTAGTCGGCAGCCGGATGTAAGCGGAACGGCCGCGCGTGCCACGAATTCTTCGCGGCACAGCCCTCGCTGTTCCCGCAACCCTCCCCCCCCCTCCGCCCCTCTCAGCCCCGCCGCCGCACGGTGAATAGGCGCCGAGATTCGCTCGGGCCAGCCGCAATTGTTTACATTACGCGAAAGATGACATTCGGAGTATGTGTGTAGGTATAGAGAGAGAGAGAGAGAGAGAGAGAGAGAGAGACGTATGTTTTGCTAGCTGCTTTCGTATCAGTTACGTATATAAATGTATTGTACACGCTTCCTGCGGGCAGAGAAGAATAAAGAGATGGCGAATTGTACGAAAGAGCCGCCGGGGAGAGATGGAGAAAGAGAGGCTGACTGCGTTAATGTAATTTGAGGCCTGTGTAATTATCGCGGACGGGAGAAAAACGGCTCGTCGGCGCGTTGCGCGGCGACCGCGAGGGCAGCGTCGGCCGGTCGGGCCGGGGCCTCCTCTCCGTGAGAATCCGCTTAACCCAGATTATCCCTCCGCCTCGCCGTCCGCGCGTCCCGCGAAGAGGCGCGGCGGGCGATCGACGGACGCGGCCGGCTCGGAGGACGCCGAGGAAAGCGACTGCTCGCCTGCGGCGCGCCGCTGACGCCGTCTCCCGCGGACTCGACGATAATCGCGTTCGGAGCCGCGACTCTATCGAGCTACCGCCCAAGACGAAGTTATAGTGCGACTCGAGGTCTTTTTGAAATTTTACGATGTTCCAATTTTGCCGCCGACCTTGCGTGGGACTAATTATTCAATGCGCGAAGCGTGCGAAGCGGCTGGAAATTAAGTCAGAAATTAAAAGATCCGCCCATACTGCGCGATCCCTTTTTGGTTCGATATATCGGTCCTATATTTTGTCGATAATACTAATCGATATCAAATTTTTCACATGTCGGTGTTGCCTTTACACGTGTGCATTACTGTAGTAGAGATGCATTTAAAATGTTACTATGTTCTTGGATGTTGTACGAAATCGAAGGTGTAGAAATTTTGTTACGATATCAATTTGTCATGATTTCTCTTTTTAAATTATGATATATTACAATTTTCTCTAATAATTGTCCGCGATTATAATGTTTCAAAAAGAAAAAAAACTATTGACTTATCCATAAGTTTGTCTATATTACTACAGTATTTTGTAGTCTGTCCATAATATCGCATTATATTTCACTACCAATAAGTAAATTAATTTTAAATTTTATTTTTATTATTCCAAATCCCGGTCAACTGTAATGTACAGTAATTCATTTACAAACAGAATTGAATGTATATTGGAGTTGCTTCAATAATTGCTAAGACTTTCTATAAATTATTAAACGAATTAGATAAATAAGTGTTCATTACATCATCATTTATTTCACGTTGAGAGCTTCCACAGTCAAATCTATTTTATTTCTTGTTAATTGCGTAAAAATAAATTGATTTTTATAACAAATAAAAATTTATAATTTCTTTAATATGAAATGGATAATGAACTCAATTAGCTCCCATATATATATATATATATATATATATATATATATATATATATATCCTACTATTTCCGTATATATTTTAATTTATTTTGTTTTCATCCGACGGCCAGTCGGAAAATTCAGTTATTTATCTGGCAGTTAGGAGATCCATTGCGACTCCATTACACCATAGTCGTTATTAATCCAACGCCGATTAATTGAAAATTCGAATTCTCTTTCAAATAATCCAAAGAACCCGAAACTGATTGAATTTCCAAAAAAGAGCGCAAGAAAAATCGAAACGACTTCCAATTTGCCCTCGGCGGCCTATCGAACGGCTGTAATTCGAGCGCAAAAAGGCCGCGACCGTTAAGCGATAAAGTAAATTGGGGCCGAAAAACCGGCGCGGCGAACAATGCATAAATAAAAACGTCCACGGGGCGACGAAACCGAACGTCGCCGGCCGCGGCCATATATAGAGCCGGCTCGCGTCGGCGCGCGGCATCGATCCAAGAAATAGCCGCGGCTATTAAGTTTCGACGTTGTAAAGTCTCCTATGTATCATATATATATATATATATATATATATATATATATATATACACACATCAACGCACAGTTTTATAAATCTCGCGAAACGGCGCGGTTCTGATTTTTTTTCATCGCCGGCTCGCCGCCGCGCCGCCTAGCACCTCGGTCGCGTAATTGCGCGAGCTCAAAAACAGAAACAAAAACGAACGAAACGAACGAGGGTGGAGGGCGGCGGAGAGGGGGAGGGGGAGGAGAAAAAAAAACGAGCGTCCAACGGACGCGCGACCCGGAACAGGGGCGCGCGAGCGCTGCGTGCCATAAATCACGCGCCGCGCCGAGCCGCGCGACGACCGCGACGCCGCGCGATCCGCGAAACGACGCGTCGCTGCGGCGGAGGGAGGGTGGCGGAGGGGGGGGGGGTCGCGCGCCGCGGTGATTCATTAAGCCAATGAGCCGCGCGTACGTTCTCTATATCTCACTTTATACGGCAGCCGATATATATATATATATATATATATATATATATATATATATATATACACAGACACGCACACACGGAGGAACTGGAACGAACGCGGCCGGCGCGCGGCTATGTAGGCCGATAGACCGGCGGCGCATGCGCGAAGGTGGGACAATGGGCAGTAAGTGTTAATCCGCGCGCTAATTTCCGCGCGTACTTTTTTTCTCTCGCAGGTTATACGAGCGCGCGCGCGTACTCGCGTCGGCCGAGGAGGCGGGCGCGAGATCGTTGATTTTTCCAAGATTGACGGAGTGGATTTTACGCTCGGGTTAAGAGGCCCGGCAGGCGTGCAGTTCTTAATTAATTATCAATTGATTGATCTCCCCCTGCCGCGTGTGAGGCGCTGTTGATTTATCGAAGCGCTTGATTTTATCTGATAATTGTATATAATAATCGTGTAATGTAATTTTATTCGTCGTTAATGACATTCCTTGCGAGAATCAATCTTTTTTTTTTCTTTGTAGTTCATAAATTTTGCCAGAAAGAAACTGATGCTGATAAAAAGATGTTTAGCTGAAATGGTCGGAAAATTTAAGAATTCATTAGATATGTAGTAAATTATAAATTCAGATTATAATTGTTCGTATTAGAGTATTATTGTTACTTATCTATAATATTGTGTTCCAAGTTGCGTAAATCTCATTGGTTTATTCACTCCGACCGATTGATCGCCAAACCTCGAAAAATGAAATTTGTTAATCCGGATAATTAATTTATCTTTTATTTATCTCTGAAAAATATGCGAATGCGCCAATTGCGGCAGCTTCGATTGGCAGAATTGCAAACCGAATCCTCGGACGGGCGTATCTGTATTTGGGAATGAAGCAGCGCGTTCGTTCCATTACGCGCACCTGACGCGCGAAGTCACGTTTGAAGATACGCCTGGTTCGATGCGGGTGTCGGTCGAGCAACAGGTGCCGCGCGACGATCACTGTCAGACGCGCGCCATTATACTCGCAATGTATCGAGTCGACTCCGACGCCGATCCGTCATATCCATCGTTTCCGGACACCTCCTCGTATCTGTCATTCCTCTCGGCCGACCCTGCCATTTTCCATCTCTACGCTTTATCGCCACCGTATGCCCCCCCCCCGCCCCTCAGTCTCCGCCGAAAAAGCCCTTCACCTCGCCGCGCTCTCGAAAATCTCGCCCCCGTCCCTCCTCCCAGCGCCTGTGCTAAAGATACGGAGAAGAAAGAAAATACACACCCCCTCGCCTCTGGCGTCCCATTGTACCGGACGTCCATAGTATCGCGACGGCAATGAGCGGAGCGCGAACGGAAGCAATCAATGCCGCGAATGGAAACTGGATTCCAGCGAAGCGACCGTCCACCGCGCACGTCCCGACCGCGGTGTATTTTCCTATTAAAGTATATATATATATATATATATATATATATATATATATACATACATCTATAGGCGGGTACACGCGCTCGTCTGCGCGCGCGTACGCGACGAGCGCAATTAGCTGGCCGCTCTATAACCCTTTAAGTGCCTAATTACCGATGGCGATGACAGGCGACGCGCGCGCCGCGGGAGGGCGTCGACGGGAGGAGGCCGCCGCCGCCGCCGCCGCCGCTGGTCCGGAAAAGCGACGACGGCCGAGACAAGACGGGACGGTCGGTTTTTCCATTTATCTCCTTTTATCGGCTGCCCTATGTGGGCGCCGTGAAAGAAAATAGCCGTACGGCCGGTATAATATCCGGATTCCTCGTTCAGCTGGCTTTGCTTCCGTACATTATTCATATTATTTACGATTTACCCACCTATTATGGATTCGGCTATTGTGTGTGTGTGTGCGTGTGTGTATATATATTATATATATATATATATATATATATATATATATATATATATATATATATATTTATATATCCCTCATCCTTATTCATTACGACGGCCGGTAAAGCTAAAATGCATGAGTTATGGCGTATCTCATTTCGGCCTCGTCGGCGATAATTCGCGTAGTAAATTATTTGTATGAAAAGCCCGAAAATTGATACCCTTTTATCAATGTCACGAGTCCCATGGTTATTCAGCAAATTGACTTTTTGTGTGTTTTTTTTTCTTCCTTTTGTTCGTTCGTATATAATAACATAAATCGATTTCGCAAGTTTCTATAGCGTATAGACCTTGGAAATTTTATTTACAATTGACCTTTGGTCAGCGCGACGATGCGACTTGTTAATCCTAGTAGCGAAGAAAGGCTCTCGGCCGTTTTGCACGTGGTTAATTATCGAATGAATTTATATCAGGCATATTAAATAATGCCTTTTTTACGAATAAATCTCAATTTTCAAAGGAACGAGCAAATTATTAAAATATACTGGTGAAAAAATGTTGAAAGAATTAAATTTGACTCAAGAACGGCTTGTTTGCTCGCGGAACTGCTAAATAACTGTAAAATTGTTAAATACGCGCGCGCCTCAAATGAATTTCCGCAAATGAAAAAGCGAACGCGTTTACCGAGGGCCGCGATTCGAGACCGCCGTCCCGCAATTATCGGCGCAAGCTCGTGCGAGAAGAGGAACGGCTAGACGCGCGCCGTTGCGCACACGTTTGAAATATTTCGACTTTGGCAAAAAATTCGTAGCACACGTGCGGCGCGTCGTACTCGAACAGATTAACAAGCCGTACAAACGCTTGTGGCGTATCGCATGAACCAATTTTTTTTTTTTCCTCGATACATAATGGACGTCGTCTAGACCAAACAATAATTTATCCCGTATTAACTGCCATTTCAATTACCGATCGCGCGAGTACGCGCACACACGCGCACACGCACATATAGGCGCAAATAAACGATTTTTCCCACCGCGAGCGATCGTCCGTCCCGCGAGGTCTGTATTCGCGGCCAAAAAGGTAAACGACGACCAAAAAAAAAACTGGGAACTCATTAAAATGGCGCGCCGCTTATGCCCAAGACCTTGGCGGGCACGCACGGGCACACACACACACACACACACACACAGAGAGAGAGATGAACACGTACGCGTACGCGTGCACGCGCGTGCGCACGGGGACATATACAAATACGCGCGACTGATTTACGCGCGGCGCGTTAATCTCCTTTTTATGGGGCTTGTCGGCGCGCCGGGCGCACGGTGGAACGATCCAACGGACGCGCAATGGGGCCAGGACTCGGAACAATGCTCCCGCGGGATTTTTAATTGACTGTCGTCTTTGCCTACAACCCCCAACCACCCCCCCCCCGCCTGCCGCGCTCTCGTCCGTTGCTCGAAAAATTTGCTCGAGTTGCCGGGAAAGAAGTGGCGGGCAGTAGGCAAGAGAGCGAGAGAGAACGAGGGAAAAGTTTTCCCGAGCGACGCGCGTTACTCTCGCCGCGTATATACATAATATTAAGATTGGAATCTCGAACGCCTACGAGGGTGAATTATTATTATTATTTGCCATGCGTTGCCGTGCTTCCTTGCTTTTCTTCGTTTCTTTTTTATCCCCCCTCCCGCCCCTGCCGCCGAACGATAAATTTCGACGGCTAAATGATTTTGTCGACGCAGAGGTGCGCGCGCGCACACACACACACACACACACACGCGGCACGCGTATGCGTAGTCGAGATTCATTTATACGAGCGACGTATCGATCGCGCAATAGTAAATATTGCTTATTTCATTATTTCGCCGATGAAATGTATCCGCAGGCGACGTCGATAAACGGCGCTTAATACGAGTATGAAGAAATTTAGTAATAAAGAATAAATCGCATGATGATCGAGCCTCCATTATCGACTGTTTATTACGTCTTGCGTCCTCCCCCCCCCCCCAATCACTCTCGAATCAACGAGGTATTCATTTTCATAGATCTCAAAGGCGATTACGAGCACAGGTGAGGGAAGTAAGTATTTGGCAAGAGAAACGCTATCGAAACAATTGGGAATTTCTGTTGAAAAATCAATGATCGTACAAAGTATTATCAGAATTCGTTCGGATATGTAAAGCCAAAATCAATGGCAATGATTTGTGCTCCGTTGAAATCACTCGATTTTCCGCAAGTAATTAAAGCGCTTTAATGCCTTGGAAAATATTTAAATTCAGTGTCAAATGTGTCAAATCTAAATAAAATTATTTTCACGCCATTCTAATATTTTAAAAAATTTCTCTAAATGATAAAAAATTCTATGCACGTTAAACGATCGTATGGTTCCTTTCTTTTCTTGCGAATCTCAAAAAGCGAAATATATGAAATAAAGATATTGGAATGCGAAAATTTATAAAAATTATTATTTATTTAAAAAATTTAAACATATACTCCGGATAATATTCTGCTTCATTCTCTTTTAATTTGTACTATTTCATTCATTCAAAAAATTCCATGAAATACATATGTACAGATCCTTCTGGAAGTACTAATCTAGATTTTTAAACTGCCATGCGTACTATTCGTTTTTCTTCACAGATACACCCCCTTCCCGTACACTATCTCCCATATGTATGCATGCCATACATACATAGCTAATCACAAAATTACGCATAGCGCACGCATTAACCTGGCCGGAGATAAAGTGAAAAATTAAAAAAGAGTGGGGGATGAGGTCGTAAACATGTACGGCCATATAAACACAAAAGAATCAGGCGCTCAAATGCAAACGCGTTTATACAGGTGTGTGTGTGTGTGTGTGTATGGAGAGACGTTCGCGGGACTTCATTTTTTGCTCTCGGGCTTGCGCAGTCTCGGAGCACCCGATGTGCCTGTTCGACCACGTTCGAGCCCTCGCCCCCCCCCCCCATCGCCCTGCGCGTATTGTGTGCACCTTGCTTTACGACGCGACACATCCAGACGTGGGTCATTGAACAGGCGAAATAGAGAGAAAGAGAGAGAGAGAGAGAGAGAGAGAGAGAGAGAGAGAAGAAGCGATTCGGCAGGAACAGCAGCTCTCTGTCTCCCTCGTCTCTTCTCGTCGCTGCTGCACCTCTTTCACACACACGCGCGCACGCACACACACACACACACACACGCGCGCGCATGTAGATGTATGCGCAAGGAGCAAGATTTGCGGTTGCGCGAGCGGACGCGCAAGTGATTTCGAGAGAGAGATTGAGAGAGAGAGAGAGAGAGAGAGCACCGCGCGAGCGCGCGCGTCCGCTCATATATGGAAATGCGTCGTAAAGTTGAGTTTTACGTCCGCGAGCGATGAGGTGGGAGGGAGGAAGGGAGAAAATCGGGGGGCGGGGGGGGGGGTAGGTTAGGTAGGTGGGCGAGGCAGCGGCGTCGATACGAGCGTTCCGAGAAAAATTCTACACGCTCGAATGGCGTCGATACACAAGGCGCTCCCGACCAACGCGCGCCCCTGGGAGACGAGGATACGCGCGCAACCGGGCGAATTTCCCGCGGCGAGGCTGCAGTTTCCTCTCATCCCCCCCCCCTCCATCACTCCTCCTCTTTTGACTTTTTGCGCGCCCCGATGAGGGATTGCGAGTATAGTAGCCGGGGCTGCTGTCGGAGGTCGCCCCAGTATGAGAAAGCATTACCGATGTAATGTCGATGGACTACTCTTACTGACGTACGGAAAGTCAACCATCCCATCCAATGTGAGGAGGCTCTCTTTGTTTGATACTGGAAAAATTGGATTATTCCCTGGAAAAAGGGATGGGCACTGTTGTAAGTGTGAAAGCGCGCCGATTTACCGAATTCATCGGGATCGTAAATATAAAGTTTTCGGAACTTCCTTCAAGGATGATTTTAACGACCCAATTTTATGAGAGCAAATGAATCGCTCAATAAATATCGCATATTAAAACTTTTGTTGTGCACTTCAAGAATTAAAGAGGAGAAAGATTATTACAGAATTATAGTAGAGAGGGAGAGAGAGAGAGAGAGAGAGAGAGAGAGATTTCTCGAATAGTATGACTTTTCTCTTATAATAGCTTGCACAATAATAAAATAAATGTGAAGAATTCTACTTATATCTTAATGTGATGAAATGTTATACCATTAGACCTATAGTCATACTATTAAACTCAATGCAATGTTTTTAGACCGTACGAAAGGTTTCAGCGTTCACCAATAGACGGATGGCCTGCTAAATGTCAGTATGTAAGATCGATCCGATCCTCATCTAAATATACAACGTCGTATCTGCGACGCGTATTATATATACACGATGCACATGTACGGATACAATAATACGTTCAAAAGTCAGGTTTTAAGCAATAAATAAACAAGTATGCATTCAATAGTAATTTGTTATTTTTTTGTGATCGTAAATATATAATACATTATATTATGTAACTTGAAATGGTAATACAATCTATCCATTCCATTTTTATGGACTCTCCTTAATGCGAGTGTGTAATGCTGATATCATTTGAATTGAAAATTAGAAGCCTGAAATTGCTTCTTTTTTTTTTTTTTAACAAAACTCAGCGAGCTCATTTGTATAAGTCCACGTCGATGTAACGCGAAATTAAAAACCTCGGCCTCGAACGGCTTTAGCTTTGCCAACCGAATCCGGGGCGTTATTCGGATAAAAGCAAGAAAAAGCAACAACAAACACGCGGCACCGTTACTTGCCGTTAAAACGTACGCTAATGCACACTCGGCGCGTGCCGCTGCCTCGTTGCCGCCATCAATTTACGACTAATTTATTCTCACTTGTGTACACAGACACACACACACACACACACACACACATATATACAGCCGAAGCTTATAAGTGTCATGGGCGATTAACCGGGCCGCAATAAAACCGCGAATTATTCGAATCGCTTGCATTGCTTTCCGACATTTAGCGAATCTCGACGGGCGCCCATTCCGCGCGCGTAAGAGTAACGTCTGAAAAGGTCGCATGACCGGTACGATCGAATAGAATCATTAATGCCCGTTTCAATTCGACGGGAGAGATAGAGAGAGAGAGAGAGAGAGAGAGAGAGAGAGACAGGGGGAGAGCCTCCTAAGCGGCGAGAACGGATGCTGCGCTAAGCCCGCGATAACGAACGAACGTTTTCCAAGTGAGAGGGGGAGCTGAAGACGCATCGGTAGCTACAGATCGATTTCCTCGAAAGCTTCACACCGGGCTCCGTCGGAGTTTTCGTGTATTGGCCGCGGGTCGGATTCTAATGCGGGACGAACGTCGAGGGATATCAGTTTTTCCTCGGCAATAATAAGAATCTATTAGGTCTGGCTACAGCGCCGCGCGTCCTCGATCCTTGCCCGACGTGTAGTTTCACGGCTACGACGTTGCCCGGCTGGCTCGCGACTCACTTCACTGCCCGGTCCGATTCCACGTTGGACGGCCAACCGCGGCGCTCGTCGTCGTTGTCGACGGCCCTCGCGGCACCGACACGGACGGCGGCCGGTCGAATCGCGTCGGGCCGTTTACCCGGCGTGCGGGACGCCGCGCGTAAAGTCGAGGAGGATTATTGTGCGATCGTCGGCTCGTTAGATCAGGAAAGCGATGTTGAAGCTAGGTCGACAATTATAAGCTCGGCTAAACTAAACGTATCTCTTTATCGGTCTTACGGTTTATCATTTTTTAGCAGTTATTTACGTTTATATTTTTTAATAGCAGCTTCTTTTTCATTTCCAGTACTAGATACTGACGGTCTAACTGCCATTATATAATTCTATTATATTATCGTACGAAGGCGGTAAGACCAACTAAAATATTTATTAGTCCTTATGATCTATTTATAATTTGCTTTTCACAATACCTTTCCTTCTTTATACATTTATAAATTCCATTTGTACGGATATTATCTAAATTTTTAGCTTAGTTCTCGATAAATAATTTACCTATTCCAGTTTAATTACTACGTTTTCAAAAATCTAAATCTTTTATTTTTAATTATAAATTCTATATTTAAATCACCAGTTATTGTTTTATTTACTCATATTGTTCACTGCTCTTTTACTTTATTTACTTTATTCCGTAAACTATTCCTTTTTTCGGGAGAGAGAAGGCTCTCGGTACAAAAGTACATCCGGCGTTTCAAAGACAGTTAATCTACTCCTGCATTTACACAACCCAGACGACGGTCATGGTTTCTCATTCTCTCTCTCTCTCTCCCCCCCCTCTCTCTCTCTCTCTCTCTCTCTATCTCTATCTCTCCCTCTACCTTGCTCCAACTTCCCTTACTGCACGCCCTTCCCCATCCAACCCCATCTTCTCTCTTTTAATTATATACGTTCATTATCGTCATATCAGCCGCGAGCGCTCTTTCGGGAGAGTGAGAAAGAGAGAGAGAGAGAGCGAGAGGGAGAGTATTCACCTCTTATTTTTCCTCTTCGGTCATTTTGGCCGAAAAACGGGTTATATTCCATCATACCACCCAGAAATGCTTTCGAGATGTTAAAGTAGCGAGCCGTTTATACATCCAAATATTTATACATCCAAATATATATATCACGCGCCCGCGAAAGCATCTCGCGAATACATATTTTTTAACTTCATATATGTATTTTGTGTACATATGTGTGTGTGTGTGTGTGTGTGTGCACGCGCGCGAGTGTATGTACGAAGGACTCGAGTAGAGGGGCTTGGACGGCAGCGCTCATAATTATGCAACGTCGTTCTCGTCTCGTCCGCCCCCTCTGTCGCCCGCGACAAAATTCCGATCGGCAATTGATGCGCGGCTCGATGCTCCATTAACTCGTCGATACGGGCTTCTTGGGCCGGCGACAGAAGGCAAAAAAAAAAAAAAAAACGAAGAAAACGCGCCAGCGGAGACGAATGGGACTACATACAACATCCGGTCAATCGATAAAATAACATTCGAATTACGCTTATAAAAATTTTTAGCCATCAGTCGCGATGCGAAATAAGTCGTTACGCGATCCTCATCGTAAATTGTTATTTATTTTATATAAACGCTGTCACCTATCGATCGCGAAGCAGTCCTTGGACATATGATCGTATTGCTGTATTTACTAAGCGTGTTGAACAGACATCTGAGTCGTTTGAAAATTGTCGCTGTTATACGTTGACTTCCGCTGTTCTAGGATAATTATGATACATAATTATGTAGGCTCCCGTGTTTTTAAAACTGTAAAAATCCATTTAGCTCGAATTGTATAAAGTCTCAGGGTAAGCTAGACTTTATATAAAGTTGTCGAATCACAGCAGATCGATTTAGTCCTTAAGGAGTATCGTTACCCGTCCAATACTCATTCCCCTCTTTGATTTTTATTTTCTATTTCCAAATGTGCCCGTGCCTATGGAAGAAATGTAGCTTTAAAGACTTGAATTCATTCGAACAAAAGGTTTTATCCACTGGATTTGTAAGGTGACGCTGGTAAATCCCGTAAGAGCCTAATTTCTATATTTCTCAATGATTTGAACAAGTCGATACATCACTTCGAATGCGATTATGTTCAACATAGCGACAAGATATATATGTATACATCGACAAATGCCAACTGCTGGAGTAAATATCTTGCATGGTACTTCATGATACGCTTCTCCTAGATTTACTGAAATATATATATATATAATAACCTCTGTATTGAAAGAAAATAGGGAAGACATTGAGGAAGCCTCTCGGTGGATTTTCCGCCGCTCTATTGAAAATTGCCTGATATAATATAGGGACACGGGATATCCCGCGACATACGTTGACGTTTCATAAGTTCACGAGTCCGCGTTGTGCATCGCTAATTCCTCCACTTACCTCCCTTCCTCCTCGTCTTTCCCATTAAATCCCGCTGTACGTAAATGAGACAGTGTAGAGAGGGGGAGGGAGAGAGAGAGAGAGAGAGAGAGAGAGAGAGCGACCTGCAATTTCGGAACGAGCCAGAGGGAAAAGACGGTTCCGATTACTGACAGTACGTAATTAATACCGGGCCGGCGCGCTCGAGTGACGCCGGCGATGCGCGCCACCCGGTCAAGAGCGGGGGAAAAACGCAGTTTAGGAGAAATTATATAGGGACGGGCAGAAAGATATGTGGGTAGATTTAAATTTAATAAATTATTTATCACACTAAAAGTTTATCCTCGTAGAACAAAATCTAAGACCGTATTATTGATAAAATTAATCATTTATATATATATATATATATATATATATATATATATATATATATTATACACATAAATATATATATTTCTAAATAAATATGTACAAAATATATAAAAATATATAATTAAACGCCTGCATATAACATTAATTATACATTACAGAAATTAAGGTCAATCATTTTTCGAAGGGACCCAAATAAAAATACATAAATATCGAAGCTCGAAATACGCAAGGATGAATATAGATATATTAAAGCAGATATGTGACCGATAGCGAGAGTGAGATCGATAAATAGATAAATACATAAATAGATGGACAAGTAGATCGAGATGAAGAAAAATCTCTCGCCCTTCCTACAAAAACAAAATTCCGGTGCGAACACGAATGGCTTCGGTTACAAAAAGAAATCGGTTCGCAATTTTTGACCCAGTCACTACCGATTATATTATATTGTGCGTGTG
>JACCIC010000331.1:150000-172500 GCA_018907035.1 Sycobia sp. Sy_11 | reverse complement strand
TAATTATATATATATATAGTATATAGTAGTATATATATGTGTGTGTGTGTGTGTGTGTGGTGTGTGTGTGTGTGTGTGTGTGTGATGTGTGGTATTCGATGGACGTGGAAAGCCGCATATATATATATATATATATATATATATATATATATATATATGGAGAAAAAAGTACCGAAAAAGGAAAAAACGAAAGGTTTATTCCCTCGCGACCGATCGATCGTAATTTTGAGAAATGTGCCGAGAAAGACGATGGGGAGGAAGGAAGGTAGCGAGCGCTCTCTCGATTTTTTTTTTTTTTTCACAATCGAATCGAATATACCGTTGCCCGTCGGGAGGGCGCGCGTCGACTTTCCGGCGCGTCGTTTTCGGATGAAATAATGGACTGGGTTAAAGGTGCTTCAAGTTGACGACGGCCGGTGGGAAGTGGGAAGCGTCTAATATACCAGATGTACAGTGGCTTTGAATAATTCATTGCACTTTATATGCCGGGTTCATACAGAATAGCCGAATAGAAGAATAGTTAATACGAAATCTCGATCGGAAAATCGACGAGAAATTCAAGTGTCCTATATGAAAACCAGATTACACACACGCATATATATATATATATATATATATATATTTGTTTTCCATAAAATTTACATATTAAAGAATCGTACATATTTTTTCATTCATTTTATTACTAATTTTTCGGACATTCATAATAAACCATTAACTTGTTCGGTCTCAGTGTCGATAAAATAAACGATTGCGTAAATGAAATTAAAAAATACTACCGCATTGTACCTATTGAGATTTAAACACAAGAGATATCAGCTTAAATCAATTGAAATCCATGTTCGATTAAATTATACAATTATACGGTCGGGTCTACCATACGTGCCATTTTCCTCTAATGAATCGATTTGCGAAACACGTGTCCCTTTCTCTCTCTCTCTCTCTCTCTCTCTCGTGCATATATATATATATAAATGAAGTTGCAGAATCACGCGCTCTTTACCTCTGTCCTTTCCCCATCGGCAACCGCACTATGACCACTGAATAAAAATGCGCCTTTAGCATCGTGTACGATTGCTATAATGAGGGGGACTCGTCCCCTCGTTAAATTAGCCAAAATAGAATTGGCCGAGAGCGAGCGGGTGGCCAGCAGCGCGCGGCCGCCTCGCGGCCTAAAATTGAGTTGTTCGGCATATACCGTAATACGCGCACGATGATACTCGTGGTACAAATATTCATACTACAAAAGAAGAAGAAGAAATTTCATCTCTCCAATAGCCTGGCCGTATTAAGGTCGCTCGCTCGTCCTTGCTCTGCGTTCTTTCTTCGCTTCGAATAAAGAACTTATATATATATATATATATATATATATATATATATATATATATATATATATATTTAGCGGAGAACCCGGGAGGGGCGTCATCCTCGCGGTGGCGGTCGCGTAACCGCGCGTCCGGCCTTACGAGCGTCGCGCTGATTGGACAATGACGACGACGAAGATGACGTGGGATAGGAACGAGGGATAGGAAGCGATAGAAGAGAAAAATGAAGGGGAAGAAGGACAGGGCGGGACGCGCTGCCCTGACCCGCTTCCGAGATGCCACGGCGGTAATGGGCATTTGCAAGGTTATTGATTCTCTCTCTCTCTCTCTCTCTCCGTCTTGTTTAATTCTTGAAAATTCACATTCGTCTGTTGAATCCTGAATACATCAGACTTTAGATATATGACAGAACCAATAGAGGTACAGAGAATATCGCAGATCTGGAAGAAACCCGAAGCCACCTATGCGAACAAAGCCCATAGAGAAATATTTGCTACGAAACCTTAAAAAATATATAAATTAATTATGATTGATAAATCTTAGATCCTATAATAGTCATTAAGATAAATCAAATAGTCCACCTAGAGAGAATCTTGGTCTAGAACTCATTATACTTACGTACGTACTTACGTACGCAGGATTCTCCCGCGACATTTTAACTGGCCGCAGAAAAGCGGCCAGCCTCGAGCATATCAAGTCCTAAACAATCTTCGATTTGGTTGGAGGGATGGTTTTCCAAAATCCGAAAATGTGACCCGCGCATCATGTATAACATAATATATAAGCATCGGCGATCTGTCGTTCCATTTGATCTATTATCAGTTTCATGGATCAGCGTATTATTTTCGTCGGGAAATGTTTATCAATCATGTGGATGGTTGTAGGGGGAGGGTATAGTATGGCTGATGGTTGCGTTCAATTACATCGGATGGCAATTGTATTATAATTGGAAATTTTTCAGATTTCTACAGTTGTATAATGAACATTAAAATTTCTGAATAGATGATAGAGCGCCGTAATTCGATAGCGGATTTTTTTAACACGATGAACGATTCGCGGACAAATCGATCAGCATTGGATCCAGCTAAGACTGAGGACAGAGAGAGAGAGAGAGAGAGAGAGAGAGAGAGAGAAGCGAGAGAGAGAGAGAGAGAGTTCAAGTATAAAATTGAGCATCCTTAAGTAAACAAAATATTAGTCCAATCCAAAAGCGATCAATTACGATAAAAAACAAGGAAACGACTGATATTTTTCATCGCTGATAAAAATATAAATTTTCATGCAGCGACCGACAATAAACAAATTTTGTTACCGCGCACACAAGAAAATTACCTATGGGCTAATCGGTGTGGGGACGGAGGTTCGACGAAAAATTTACAGTACAGATTACACGGCGAGCGATAAAGAGAGGGAGAGCGAGAGAGATAGAGAGAAGGAGGGAGAGGAAGTGGTTACGTAATTTATGGACAGCCCTCGATGAATTATGCCCCCCCGTGCATATATATATATATATATATATATATATATATATATATATATATAAAATCATCTGTCGCATTAGATTCCGTTTCAGAATACCGCAACAAGCAACTCTCTCTCTCTCTCGGACTCTCAATAACGAGTCGGAATATTATACACACATAAACGCTTATCCTATATATTTAGACACGCGCAAGATCCTGCCACCCCCCCTCTTCATGTCCGTACACCGACAATTAATCCGAACAATATTATCGAATGGGCCGGCTTACGCCTATATAACAGTCGAGCGCGCGCCGATGTAAATTTCAATTAAGCCCCGGCCGAGCGCGGCTTTTTGAGACCCGCCGGCGTGGCGATATGCGCGCGGCACGCAACGCGGCGCGAGCCGTTTAAACGTCCCGTGATTTACACGCGACGGTCAATTGCGCGCGCGCGGGATCCATATATATATATATATATATATATATATATATATATATATATACAGCGAAGAGCGGCTCTCGTTTATGCGCGCGGTTGTTGTGGGAGGGAAAATTAGTGGGCGGGGGGGGGACGAAGGGCAGATAGAAGGAGTTCGTGAGAAAGTGCTAGGATAGAGCTAATAGAGGTTTTATCCGTTGTATAAACAGCGGGATAACGGGGGGGGGGATTTTCATTCGCGAGCGTCCGCCACGACGGGCGAAGGTGTGACGTTGACTCTTGGGAACCGGTGCAGTTTATTATTGATCAAATACGGATGACCGAAGTTAAGCTATTATTTTTTTTTTTTTTTTTGCGGAGTCTGTGAATGCTGTTTATGCATCTCCGATGGTCGTTCAGCAAAAATGGTCCTGAAAAACGACCACCGGAGTATGTGCGACTCGACAGAAAACCCATGTCACTACGCACTAAACACAAATATCCGTGTTGCACCTACACCAGCTCGGAACTGGTATACACATTACTTCAGCCTGGGCGGCAGTCCTTGCGTAGTCATTTCACGTTCATATCTTTCATTCCAGATTCTCATGCATACTCGATATTACATTCACTCTTCATAGGCTTTCAATCGTCCAGACATCCATCTGCTCCTTTGTTCTGAAGCACATTCATAACGTATTTTGCGATCAACCGCCAGCTGTCCGCGTCCGTCATCATAATTTTCGTCACGTTTTCTGGCGTGATCGTTCCTGTCCTCGTCTGTAACTCTAGTCGTGGCTCAGTCCAATGTTCGCACACAAAAAATGTGTGCTCCGCATCGTCCCAAGCCCATCCGCAGTACTTGCATTCTGAAGAGGCGACCCTCTTCATGTTGCAGAGGTACTTACGGAAGTATCCGTGTCCGGACAGAAATTGGGTAAGGGAGAAGTCCACCTCTCCGTATTTCCTCTCTTTCCACGGGCCGATTTCGGGTATTAGTCTTTTCGTCCGTCGTCCACCGTCTCTGCCATGTCTCAATGGTCTTCGTCCGTTCTTCAGTCACAGCGTCTTCCCTTCCAACGTTCGGGCTCCGCTCGTAAATTCGCTTCCGTTCGGCCGCGAGCAGATTGTTGGGAATGACCCCAGCAATCACGAAAACGACGCTCTCAGACACGGTACGATAGGCGCACGCGATTCTTAACGCGCCCACCCTTTGTACGCTTTTCATGGCGTTCGCGCGTTTCCTGATATTCATCGCGTCGGCCCAAACCTCCGCCCCGTAAAGCAAAATCGAGTGGGTAACGCTCGTCAGGCAGTTTGCGAACGTTCTGTTTCGGTCCGTTCAGTATTGGCCATCAGTCTACTTAGAGCCTTGGTCTTTTCTGCTGCCTTTGTCGCCGCGTTTCGTAGGTGGGGCCAGAAGCTCAGCTTCGTATCCAAGGTAGCGCCAAGGTACTTGACTTCGCTCCTGGTTTCCAGTCTTTCCGTCCCTAAAAAAATGAAGCCCATCGAGTTTTAGGAATCTATTGGAATACTTGTGTAAGGAACTAGTCTGGAGCAACTTTCGAAATATTCGAAAAATTGCAAAAATTTCCAAAACGACCAGTGAAGTCGAACCAGCAGCATCCGAATACAGAGTCGTAGGAAAGATTAAAAAAAAATTTTAGAACACTATTATTATAAATTATCTGCGCGGAGAGAAAAAGGTTTAGTCGAATATTACAGTCGTGCCTAGTAATTTGATCGCAGAGTGTAAACAATGTACGAAATTAACGTATTTCTGGGAAATTTTTCTAAGCGAGCATTTAAAAAATTATCATGGAAAATGTGAAATTTTTTGGAAACTGATGCAATATTTTTCGGCTTTATAGTGCCTCTATATAAATTACTATTTCGTATTGTAATTTTTACTAAAACGGTTAGAATTAGAGCTGAGTCAATTGGTTGACGTGCCACGGCCTCGTCTGTCTCAGTACAAAGCACGGACGATAACTCATGCATCTTAAGTAAATTGCCGATCTGCGTACAAAAGAAACGCCCTGGCACGCAATCGGCGACGATTCTCGCGTGGCCAAGAGCCGATCGAAACGATCGATTATTCCGACGATCGTGTCTTTCCCCACAAAAAAATGTATACTGCCCCCCCCCCCCATTCGAGCGAAGAGGACGCGCAGATGCGTGATCCACCCTAGGCGAGATCCTCCCCCCGCCCCCATTACGACGTCAGCCACGTGCCGATCATCCTGACGTGGTGGGAGCGAGAGAGAGAGAGAGCGTGAAAAATCGCGTGAAAGACGACCGGAGGGCCTTGTTCGGAGGATTTCGATTATTGTTGTTTTCTTCTGTCTCTCTCAGCCGATAGTGGTAAATAAAAGTGGTACAATAAAAATAGTATAAAGCACACGGTAATTTTTTTATCGAAGTACAGCGAATATTGCAATCTCTTATGCGGTCTTTCATGAACTTTGAAGCTAAAACCATTCAATAATCCTGCTGATTGTTATTGGTTCAGCATCCCGTAGTTCATACAGACTATTTCTGATTTATATATGTATTATCACTAGCCTTTCAAAATACACAAGATCTCTCTCTCTCTCTCTCTCTCTCTCTCTCTCTCTCTCTCTCTCTCTCTCTCTCACTCACTGTCTTCGATAATCTTTACATTAGATCTAGAAAAAAGCAGCCAATTTCATTGACAATAGCATATCGGCTTTTCTTTTTCATCCATCCAACCCATTATATTTTCTCCAAGCATTCAAATAAATTTCTATTATATATATAGTATACACCTATAATTTATTTTATACATGCTGCCTAAGCCTCGACTGTATTTCACAAGTTGCTAATAAATTTTTTGAAGAATCGTCTTCATTGTTATCATAAAAAACACGCCTCTTTTTCATGCCACATCTAATCACGGGTATTTATTACTATCCGAGAAATTAAAATTTTAATCGAGCTATCGCGGTTACATCCTCGTCCTTTTTTTCATGGGTTCTTTCGTATAAAGTGTTTAAAGCTGAGTTTTATTATTAAATTTTCCTTCTTGCATAAATCTGGACATGTTGAAATTCAAGAAACATTGTCACAAAATTTATTTTTACATTATTTATATTTGATGAAATATTTTGTATAATATGAAATAATTTTGAAGATAATTTAATTTATTTGCATATTAGCTTCATAGCTATGGTTATATTTTTTAATATCATTACAAAAGTTGAAAGTTTTCAAGATAGTTGCCAACGAAATTTTATTATAATCACCGTAAATAGAATGTGCCATAGTGTATATATATATATATATATATATATATATATATATATATATATATAAGCGAGAGCGCAAACATACGCACACATGCACAAAAGATGAAACACAAAAAAAGCATCTACATACGCCTTAAGTTCTAATCGGTGTCTCGAACGCGGGGCCGCGCGACCGAGTGAATCTCGAGCCACTGCAAGACAAAGACGAAAAGCAAAGGAAGATTGGGGACAAAAAAAAAAATCGAAAGTCCCATCTCCGCGCCTTTTTTTTCTGTTCTGCCTTCTTTTATGCACACGCACATACGCGCCTCGAAGGACGCCGTAAGAGCGCTCCGCGTCGTTATTACCGCATCCTCGTTGCGCGGCGCGCGCTCGAAACCGCGAATTAAGCCCGTGGTACGTATACCGAACGGCGACACTGGGGATATGCCTCTGTATATATATATACGAAGGAGGCAAGGGACGCATTAAATCAGGCGCTTCGTAGCGCTGTTCGGGGCGTTTGGCGGAGGACAACGAAAAGAAAATTAAAACGAAACAAGATGCAAAGCGAAGAAATGTCCCCGCGGGGGAGATGGGGTGGTTCTAATATTGTGCGACGTGCAAGGGCGGCGCGGCGTCGCAACGCGCGTGCTCCAAGACGTCGCCCCCGCGGGATTATTTAAACTGCCGGCGAAGGTGTGTGTGTGTATATATATATATATATATATATATATATATATAAGAGCACTCTGTCAGATAGGTGCATACGTAGGTGTACTTAAGACACAGCGAGCGAGCAGGCCGGGGGAGCCATCGATTACGCCGTCGATCATTCTGTCGAAGGATGGCGGAAAAAAATTTGTTGTCTTACGAGGGTCGTCCGAAGAATCCCCCTGGGTGCGAGAGAGTGCGTTAAAGAGTGAGAGAGAGAGAGAGAGAGAGAGAGAGAGAGAGAGAGAGGTTTTTCGCTCGTCGACGCGATTTTTCGCTATCAAAATCATGCTTACGAAATTTTTTTTTTTTGCTTTGAACAGCTGGCCGATATTTCGTTCCGATGCAAAAGGTGGAGAGTAAATGCATGTATAGAATTATAGTTTAAAGTATACATAACATATCGATGATAAGGTCGTGCGTTCGATTTTTGCGCAATGGCTTATATGACCTTTCAATAACCATCGCCGCACAATTAATAATCAACGACTAATAGCTGGACTTGCGAGAACAATGAAGAACTGTAAAAATAATTGTACGTACGAAGGCGTGCGCGGAAATGCTGTGCTTACCGTGCTGAAATTTCGCCTGGACGAAATGGCGCTAAGACAAGTTCCGAAAAATGCGGTGCTTGAAAATGAAGCGAAATTCGAATTAATTGATAAATCAGTCGTCGATCGATTATACCCGAGATCGATGAATAATGCGGCGACGGAAGAAGCCGAGGCGAGAGAGTTCCGGCGAGCCGAATTACGAGATTTGTGAATGTTTCGCGCACGACGAAACTGCGTGTTTTATTTCATATATATATATATATATATATATATATATATATATATATATATATATTTATATTTACCGTGAGCCTGAAAGTACCTTTAAATGTGTGAAAAAAAATTAACAAAATAAGAAGAAAAAGAGGAATATTATAAAAGAAAGTTAACTATTTGAAATATGTCTATTTACATTCCGTACACAGTACCCATACCCGTCGCTTTCCCCTTCATGTACCTACTCATACGCGTTATATTCCGAACTCTTCTTGTACTTCGCCGAGGTCGCTGTATTTCATCGATGCGAATGCCCGGATCGCAGCTGCAATCGATTCGTCGAATGAAAATCGGTAAATTTAGAACGAGTTTCTTTATTTCGTAGATATTTTTTTAATTCAATCGACATATGAAAAAATATACATCCGGCCTATTATCCGTTTTTTTTTTATCTAAGCTTTGCGGTTTTACAGAAATTCCTTACGATTCGACGGAAAATCCATTTTCCAAATTGAAACCATAGACGCTCTTTCTCTCTCTCTCTCTCTCTTTCTATCTCTCTTCCTCTCCCATCCACCGTGACATTTGCGCAACGACTTCAAAATGAACACCAACGAACCCAAATTACACGCTTGCACTCGCAGAACCTCGGTTATACACGCCTAGGAAATTCGATAACAGCCTGTTGGCTGATTCTCCCCCCTTCCCTCCTCGCCCATTCGTCCACGACTCGTTCGCCCGTAATGATTGACCGTATTTATCAATTTTTGTTTCTTCGCAGGCACGAGGAAGCGATTGGACGACGTCGCGTCGCCCCGGAGCATACACGAGGTCGCCGAGCGGGTGCTGAATTGCGGCCTCGCGCTGCCCGGTAAGTGTGATTTCATAATCAGAGAGTTTGATTCTTTGCACGATCCTGCCTGGTATTGGCAGTTATTGGCTACGGGTGTCGCGTCCATTGACGAAACGCCATGGTTTATCATTTGTAAAAAAGAATTTTATCGACGACGGCCGGATTAGAACGGATGTGCATACCATCAATCTAATAGTATATAAAATACGTATTGAATATTTCAATTTACGACTGGATAATTTTAATAATCTTACTTACATTACTAGATGGCTACGTTGACGTACGGTATTTCACGATTCATCTTTTCAATGAAGTGACATCGACGTTCGACCAAAACTACCAATCCTTATGCGTTATTGGTGATAAAAAAAAAAAAAAAAAAAAAAAATTCCCAATGCATGAAAGCATCAAAAGCACTTGATAAATAGCTCGATTTTATGGTTATTCTCGTACATTTTACTCTAACAGTTACTTAAAGTATCGTTTAAAATTAGAGAGCACGATCAAAGAGCCTGGTACTTTACTAAACATCGAAATGGATTGGGTTTAATTTTACGCTTTGCATCCCAGGCTCATTCTAAAGATTTTATCCTAATGAACGACTGGTAGAGAAGAGGCTAGAGCGTAATAATTTTATATTGGTAAAATTCGCCATAAAGCCCAAATACATTTTCATTTCTCTAATTGCAGGCATTAAGCCTTTCAAATTCGATCCCTCTATATGTATATATATATCTCGAATAAGTAGGCAGATTATAAACACTTGAGAGGCAATAAAGTGCCTATCCAGACAAGAATACGAACTCAAAATCGTGCCGATTGATTGAAGTTTTCCCCCAGTCGCAGATTAAACACACTTACGGCTTATATGTATCGGCGCATAAAGCTGTTTGAAAAATGAAAAACCAAAAAAATAAAAAAAAATAAAAATAACTGAAAATGAAAAAGCCCCGCGCAGCCATTCAATTACTTGTGTTCGAAAGAGAAAACAAAATGCAGCATTTTAAACGTCCGAATCCTTCTATAAATGTACATTATAATATTTATAAATACGCTTTGATAATTCGGATATATATATATATATATATATATATATATATATATATATATAGTTTCGCTTTCGGAAACGCACATCAAATGGAAAACTTTCCCGTGCGCGGGGGAAATGCGCGACTGGCAAGGGCGATGAGGTTAGGGGGTGAGGAAGAGTTGAGATATTCTGTGCTCGCTAAATTTTATACCTCGCGGTCGTATACTTATTCGTATTTTACTTCCTATGCGTACGCGCGTAGGCCACGAAATGAGTTTTTCCTGTCGTATACGACCGCCAACCTACCGCATCATCATATAGATTATATATATAATATATATAATATGGTATTTATATATATATATTATATATATATACTCGTGTATTTTGCGGCCGTGAAAATTCATTGTATCCGTGCCTGTGTGCGCCATTCGTAGACGCACGTATGTCGGGATGACGAGATAACAAAATGCGCGATTGTAAAATTAATCTTTGACGAATAGCGGCGACTGTAGCACATTTTTTTTTTTGTCAATATTCGAAAGTTTGATTAATCGAATTTTCTACGTACCTGGGAAATGAATCCGAATATTCGACTATCCCCCCCCCCCACACTTGTTCATTACACACATTGCCATAGTCCTGATCTTTTTAGACGACTCGAATCATCGGTATTCCGAAGGAAATGGCGGCAATATTCGACTAGGTACTGTGTCAATCCTGGTGTGTCGATAACTCGAATTTTCGAATATCTTTGTCTATAATTATATCATTCGAATAATCTTGTTAGCCGTACACGTTGCCATGGCTTACTTTTACCTTTTTAGTCAAAATTTATCAAAAATAATAATCCTAGATGTAAATATTTCTACTAACTCAATGAATAAACATTCGTCTACTAATTGAATACTGTGCCATTTGCACTCTGCCAATAAGCTATAGATTAGTAAGTCGATTTCACCAAAAAATAGATATTTTGTTATATTAACGTCACCTAAGACAATAAATATCACGATTTATTATATTTATTCATAAGATATCGTTACGACCGATAAAGTATAAAATTGAGCATACGTATTTTATCGAAATAAAAAAAAAAAAGAAGAGAATTCGATAATATCGGCGGTGGTCAATTGGATCGCTAGCAAACACGCCGACTGGGACGAAAATCGATAAAGATATCGCGAAACCCCCCCCCCCCATCCCGGGCGCTCTTTCCGCGATTTTAACGGTTCTCCCTCATCGGCCCGTTGGCGCGCTCGTCCTACACGCGCTTATAGATACGGATGCCACGGCGACGCGACGCGGCCGTCTACGGCTCGCGGAGCGTGGAATTGCGGGTAATTTTCACGTGGACGCGTACGTAGACGCGTAAGCGCACGCCCTTAACACGGATCAGCGGTCGCATAATGTCCGGGAGCGCACGGGTCAACAAGTCGATGTTTGAATTTACTTGCTTAGGCGCAATGATTGTGTGTACATTATATATATATATATATATATATATATATATATATATATATATATATATATATATATGTAGATACAGATATATGAATGCTTACGCACGTTATAAGCCATCATATGTCACACGCGTATATCTCTCATCGATCGTACGCGCTGCACGTGCGCGCCTGCGTGGGTCGCAAGTGCGTGGCTCTGTCTCCCTCTCTCTCTATATCGCTCTCTCGTAACTACAAAATCTTGGGCAACTATACGCGCGATTTGCGGGGGAAGGGTGACGGGGAGGGATTGGGACGCATTGCCGATCGGTGCAAATTTTATTATCGTTTCTTTATATTTAACGCGTCGCGCGTATTTGTAGATAAAAACTGTCTCGGATTTCGCGTAAAACATTCCACGTCCGCGAGAAATTCGTGTCGCCGTTGTAACGTGTGCGATAGTAACGGGCAAAAAAGATTTTTTTTTTCACTTTTAATCGATTCCCCTCCTTTTATCCTTAATTTATTATATTTCTCAATGTACGCGCGAAACTGCCACGTTAAAGCAATTACGTCCCACGCAAAAAGTATAGAAGAGCCTCGTTTCGTTTTATTCTCAGGAAATTTTTTATTTTCCACCGTCTCGGATATATTTTTATATATAATCCAGTCTGACGAAATCGTCGGAGTAGGAAAATTTTCTGCCCCGTTCATTCATTCGGTCGACGTTGCTCAATTCGTACGCGGCTTTATTAATTACCTGCGCGTGTTCGCTCTGGAACCCTGGAACACCTTGACTTTTGCGCCGCGCCGTCGCCCGCAACGCTCTCGAAATCGAGGCATGAGCCAGGAGACTCGTTATCGTGCCCCCCCCCCCACTGGATTTTCCACTCGGGGGCCGGGAGAGTATATATATATAGACTCGTGTCTTTATGATTTTGCGTCTAATCCGACTCGTCTGTCATGGAATAATGGCGATTGTTCCGTTTCAGAGGGCATTGAGTCGCCAATGAAGAAGGCAACGATATTGCCTCTCACGTACAAGTCCAATGCTCTAAATAAACTTTCCAGTGCTCACATCGAGCGTTAAAGCACCGCATTATTAACGGAATTGTGTATATAAACTGCGTTATTATACGCCACGTGCCGGCAACGAGTTATTTGAAAGCAGTGCCGACACCGCAGATCCGGTAATTCTCGCCCCCCCCCCTTTTCTTTCTCCTTTTTCTCATTTCCTTTTGTACGATCGGCGCAACTTTCAATGACACCTGCGCGATATTATGCAGCGCGATCTGGTTCTAATGGTATTTGCCCGGCCGTTATCGTTTACGTCGGTCGAATTTGTGTTTCCGTTCGCCGCGCGCTTATGATTTTACGTTCGGTTTATATTATGTCGGGCGGGGAAAAGTTTAGCGTTAATTCAATAAATAATAATAACGACTTGGGTAATTTATTCGACGATTTGCAAAGATAAGGATGATAAATGTTTAGAATTTCGAATATTTTAGAAATTTATTTGTACCCGATGTGATGACAGCACATCCGAGTTGAGAGGGTATTCTCTTGAATTCTTGCACGTCTTCCATTTTCAAAATCTAAATGTAAGAGGGAAAGTTTTGAAAATATTCATATGTTGGGGAATCGCAACAATGCCGATTTAATGTTAGAGTCGAGTAAATTACATAACACATAGCTTATTGATATAAAGTCGTGCTTTACATGTAAAGCTCAGTGAGACGAAGGTGGGATATAAAGTTAATTATGAACGTGTACACGTTCCACCTACACATCGTACTTTATGGAACGGTCTCTTTTGGACTTGGAAAAAATTTCCGTCAATCTTCATGTTAATCGTGAAAATGGACTCTTTTATTGATGAATCCGATGGTTCCGACAGATCATTGCCCTTAAAATTCGTTGTTTTCGACCAGAACATTGTTTTTTTTTCTCTGCCACTCTCGAAAGCCAGATGTGTATACGCCAAATGTGAAAATTACAGCTTCCTAAGAGGCTCCTCTTGAGAGGGTGTGAGGGGTGGGGGGAAGACACTTGAATATCTGAGAGAGGTAGAGAGAGAGAGAGAGAGAGAGAGAGAGAGAGAGAGAGAGAGAGAGAGTAAAAGGAAGACGTTCCCCGTCCAAGGGGCCCGCGCGTTCGCGAGCGCCAAAGTATCCCCCGTGTCCACCCAGTGCTCGTAAATCGGCCCCTCCCACGCCCCAGCCGCCCATCCGCGGCAGCGCGCGCGGCCGGACCGGGGCAGCGGATTTTCAAGCAAATTACAAGCCCGGGCCCCGACGCCCCGCCGACTCTTAGCGGCGCGGATGCGCCTCGATCCCGGCGCTCTGCGCGGTGGGGTTAATAAACGGTCGTGTCGGCGTTGGGCGGGGGGGGGGTAGAGTCGGGGGTCTAGGCGCGCCGTTCGCGTAACGACATTGTAAATTTTCGCGGGCGCGCTTGATTTACGATTCGGCGGGCGAGCCACCGACTCTGGGTCGCCGCGGAGCCGCGCGGTCGTTGCCTGCCGCTGCCACGGGGATGCGGCTGACGATGCGTTTGTGGATTTATGTGTATATGCGCACACATACATACATACATACATATATATATATATATATATATATATATGTGTGGGAGATCCAGGAAGCTCGGAAATTTGGGTTAAGCCCAAATTCCGCGGCCGGTGGAACGTCGTTGAGCCGCGATTTAAAGTGCCCTCGAAAATCGGACAAGCGAAGCTTTAACTTATTAAGCCGGTTAACTTGGTTTTAATTTATCGACGAATGGAACATCGGAATAATATACACTTATTTATAGATCATTTGGTATACGGATATATCAACTTTGGTATGTCGATGTGGACCAATTTTTTTTTTCTTCTTCTGCGACCAATAGCTGTAATGGATTTTTTAAAAATATTATTTTCAAAGAAGCATCCTCAGTTACTAGTTGCTGACATAGGCGATATGACTTGTGATATTTTATCAACATTGAATTCGTTGGATTCATATACACTGATTGAATAAATATGAGTGAATTTCCCTACGTTCTTTTTCTTTTAATTCTTCAATTATTTTAAGCATTTTTCTTAAGAAACAAGCATAACATATGCATAAACCTATCATATCCGAAGAAACTAGAACTTCTCAAATAAGTGGCCATTCATTCGATTTTAGAGAGTTTCATTCTACGGGTCAATTTTTATGGCGACGAAAGTATGTTAATTGTAAGCCGAATTATAAAGTTAATATAATTTTAACGCTTGTCAATCGTAAATCGGCAATGCCTCTTTATATTTATGAACACATCATTTATATATAATACAGTAATAAAAACGCATAATCATGTTCGATATCAAAGGGATTAATATACCATCGATAAATTAATCTCATCATATTTTTTTTTTCATTTCGTACGCAGTTATTGTTGTGTAAAGCTTTGACGGAGAAAAGGGCAGAATTAATCCAAAAATTTCCATTGCACTTAACGACATATGGTTTATTTTTCGAAAGCAATGTTCGATTCTGAAAGGTCTCCCATACGCCACGGCTGTTTCGTAAATTAAAATTATTTCATTAAAATTATCAAATTTATTACTCTGACCCCTTGGATTCCATTAAGGCGGTCCGTTAAATTCGAAAGGACCCACCCCTCCCCGACCCCTCCGCCGTCCGTATGCTTTTCGTCCCGGCCGATTATCGAATGTTCAAAAACTGAAGACTGGCTTAATGAGCGTCCCAGAGAGCCAAATCCAAAACTTTCACCGTCGGTCAAAAAAAAAAAAAAAAAAAAAAAAAACGCGACATCCGGTCCGCGAGGCAATCGAAAAAGTATATCGATCAAATGCGCGCCGCGCGCCGACCGTAACCTCGCTGGGACGCGCGCCGCGGCGGCATTAAAGACGCGCGCGCGGCCGCTCGTAATTTTCGCCCGAGTCGCCCCTCCCTTCCCCTCCCCCCGCCGTTCTCGACGTAAATAAGCGCGAGAACGAGGGTAATTCGGTGCCTCGCGCCCGCGCCCCGAGATTCGCGTACCCCGCAGAGGGGGGGGGCGAGGGAGATAGGGTGGTTGGAATAGATAGATAGAGGGGTCTCGCTAGGTCACCCCCTCCCTCCCATCAGCCAGCGATGACGCACTAAAAATTTGTATTCGATCGCGTGTGTCGCTCAATATAATATATATATACTCACTTGACTCGCGATCGATGGAGCTTCGCATTTCGCGAACCAAGCCGTTCACAATGATTCATAAATATAGACGAGATCGGTATAGAAAGATATCAATCTAACAAAGAAAAAACTTTTTTTTTCTGTTCTCCTTTTGACTCGATTTTGCGATACTGATATTATGATAAACTGATGATTCTACGTTCGCGCTTGTATGCTCAATTGTATGCTGTGTGCTTTCAAGGTAATGAGATTCGCGTAAAAAACCATCAAAGTCGTTAAAAAGCGAAAAAACGAAAATTCTAGCTATAAAATATTAAATTTATAATTTACGTAAAGATGATCAATAGAGAATCGTGCCCGAATGCTTTCTATATATTAGCAAAAAAATTGAGAGTTATAGAAGCTAAACGGTCGAAGGGTAAGAATCCAACTAGATGATTTTTTTCTTGTTTCTTTTTGTCTTTTGTTTTTTGGAGAAAAAAATTACGAAAGTAAATATTAATATCGAACCCCGCGTTCTTATGCATTAACCGATATTTAATTTGATTGAGGATGCGCGCCCGATCTCACCGAAAGAAATCGTCGAGAGAAACCTTTAAGCCTTCATCGTAAGCCTTCTAATCTTCTTAAAGCCGTCGCTGCGTACGAGCGTGCGTTGTCCATAAAGTAACTTTCAAAGTTTACGAATGAGACGCCAGTTTGTCCCGAGCGAACAATGCCGGTAGCTGCTGTAAACGAGCCTCGTGGCCGGCCGATGGGCCGTCGGCAATTTTGAATTTATCGTATTAAGGCCCATGATGAATTTTTGATTCGAATGAAAATGTAAATTGCGTAGATAATGTTTCGAACAACTGATAATGCGCTTACGAGACGCATCTATGGATTCGAGATTTGTAGCATAATAATGTCAATGAAAGTGTCGTTGTTAAATAAATTATCGTGTTGTATTATCGTAGTATTTATTGCACTACATTATAAAGCTTAGCCTACAAAAGGAGGCGGGCAGATGTAAATCATACAAATACACTCGTGAGCACTAATGTAATACTTTCAAATCAAATTGTGTCGCATGTAATAATCATTGAAAGTAAATAAAATCAAATTAAAGCGCGACCTGTATAATTATAATAGGCCTTTTTTTACTTTATCAAAGACGCCGTAATGCAGGCATAAACTTTTTTTTGGTTTATTTAGAATTTCTTCAAAAGCCGCCTTCCTCGAAAGATACGAGCGACTATATAGGAAATGAGTTTTAATATTTATATTATATATATAATGTATACATCATTATAATAGATTGTAATAGGATTTTATACAAATTGTTCGATGTTTAGCTCATCAATTAGTTGTATCGTTTATATACAATGACGGGATTCTTAAAGTAATATTCTTTAATGCAGTTTTCTTGCAATCTGTATAATTAGAGAGTTCTTTTTTATTTCGATCGGGATGCCTCTTTACGTTCAAAGGTTTATAGCAGAATTGACGCATATTTGTACAGACGTAGTTTGCGCGCGAGAACTTCACGGATGATTCACGTAGTCTTCAGAATCTCCGTTGAAATAGATACGATAGTAGCTAATTAGTATTGCTATTAGTTTCATCTATATATAGATGTATATATATATATATATATATATATATATATATATATATACATATATATATATTATAGGCGTCGCGAACGTGAGCTCTTCTATCGCTACTCAAATTTTTCTCAAATCGTTTAGTTTATTTGATTTTTTTATTAACTCTTTAGAACTACAAACACGTATATGAGACTAAACGAAAATCCGCGTATACGTGCCAAGTCTTTGCATACAATCTAGAATCGCATGAATCAGCGCGCCTATCTCCAAATGCTTATATACTTTACAAATAGAAATTGCACACAATATGTGTATAATACGCTCGTTTAAGATGTACAGGGACGCGGCTCTCTCTCTCTCTCTCTCTCTCTCTCTCTCTATATATATATATATATATATATATATATATATATATATATATATATATATATATATATATATATCGCGAACGATCGTGCGCATATAATTAGGTCAACGATCTTCGCGAACACCCTCGGCAAGCCATCCACGCACCTCTCTCTTCCCCAACGACCCAGCCATTACTCCCGCTCATACCTAGTGCCCATCGAATAATTTCATATATATATATATATATATATATATATATATATATATATATATATATATATACAGATTCGGGAGTACGCGTGCGCGTAACCTCTGTTACATCGAGGGGTGTCTCTCTCTCTCTTGTCTCTTTCACCGGTAGATTCGTAATTAGCTCCTCGTAAACACGAGCTTACTACACATGACAGCTTCTTTCTTTCTCCTCTCTCTTTCCCTCTCTCTCTCTCTCTCTCTCTCTCTCTCTCTCTCTCTCTCTCTCTCTCTCTCTCTGTCTCTCTGTCTCTCTCCTCTCTCTGTCTCTCTCTCTCTCTCTCTCTCTTGCTCAATCCATCGAGCGGCGCCGTAGCGGTGATCAAGCAGGAGAGGAGAGGGTTGAACTGCCCCCCCCCCATTGCCCCGAACGACGATACTTTTATACGCGCTCGTAACCGGGCCCCCCTGCCGATGGGGCGACGGAGGATTCTTCGTACGCACCTGCGGCTCGGTCATTGGCAGTTCATAATGGCGACATTCGCGCGAGGCGCCGCCGGTGCTTGCGCCTTTGAAGTCGAAGCAATTACAAAGGCAATAAGCGATAACGCTTAAGACGAGAGTGCGGCCGCTTGATTATTTCTGGGTCAGTAATAATAAGTCGCTGAATATTTGTGTAGGAACGGCCGTAAGAATAGTTGCGTTTTTGCCATGTTGGCCACGTGTTTTCAGCATTCCCGGGCGATTTATGGAAATTACTTTATAAATACTTAGCAAGTTGCCGGGGGATAATTCAAAATTTTAACGAGTGCACGAAAACTACGTAACGATATTTGTTTTCCGCCTGTTTTTCTTCACCCATTGCCGGCTATTAAACGGCTTACTTGGTTAAAAAAAAAATTACGATACTTTCTACAAGCCGTTTCTCTTCGCCGGAACTTACGACGTTTATCGAGGTTCATCCAATTTGTCGATGTCCAGGTGGTTCTCCTTTATATGAATCCGTGGGTACACTGAAAAAATCGTCCTTCGTCACTTATCAATTAATTGTCTTACATTTTCCATTGCGTCGACTGTAACATAAAAAATATAAGTTTTTCACGAGCTTAATTTACCCTGCCGAAAAATCCGTCTTTATGCTCATGAACAAACGCGTCCACAATTAAGAGCAAACATTCTATACAATAAATTCAAATGCAGAATTAGTCAAATCCCAAAACCCAAGTTTTAACGATGAACGAAAAATCCAACCTTTAATACTAATCTATTCGAAATTTCAGCCGAACAATTTTGAATCGAATGACTGTTCCGATCAACTCGCAATTATTACAGTGAATATGCTCTGAACCTCACAGCGTTTTCTTTGTTGTATCGTGAATGTGCGAATTCCTGTTTTGCATCTAACAGTTGAAAACACGCGTAAAATTAAATCTCGTTAAAGATGAGGCTTAATCAATGACTGCACACCTAAATATGGACGACACTCATCGGTAATTTTTATTTAGATTCTCGTGTATATACAATCAAATCGGATTTACTACGAACAGATGTTTCTGCACATTTGTAAAATGTTAGATATATATATATATATATATATATATATATATATATATATATATATATACACGAAAGGAATTGACCAGTACACGAGATAATTGATATTGAAACAGCAAATTGTATTAATCCATTTCTTACAATAGCCGCGTTGTGCGCTCGAAGCCATATTCAATGAATCCCCTTCATAACCATTTATCATCCCAATGCCTTCGTTTAATGCGGAACCTGCGTGCCCACGTCTATCCCCGGCTCTTTTTGCACGAATAAACACTGGGCCCCGCTCTCGCCCATCCCGCTATCCCCCGTTACCCACCTCGATAACGTCGAACGCACCGACATTAAACACGACAAATCTGCACGAACCGCCTTTAAATACGCATCTTCCCACGCCCCCGCGCACCCGACGTCCAGCCTCGTGTATGCGCGTACAAGCCCGCATTAATCGTGCGCGCGCAGCCTTAGCATGCGCGCACACCCGCACACACACACACACACACACACATAAGTGCGTGGGCGACTACCCGTTCGAGGTGGCCGCCGCTCGGGTAGCCCCCGTGAGAAAAGAGTCAATGGGTTAGCGGAACGTTCTCTCCCTCCTCCACTCCCCCCTCCGTCACCACAAGAGCGCGAGCGCGCGCGCGCGCGGCGCGCAACGCACGAGCGGGTCGATCGACCACCGATACAATTTGCGGAATATCGAGTGATCGGGCTCTCCGCCCCATTGTTATAATCGGAGCCATTTGTCGATCTATTGTTCGGGCGCGCGGCGCGTGCGCGCAGACATTACATTTTATTCGACGGGTTATCGGATTTCGTAACGCGAAATATCTGTGTGTATATGTATATATGTGTATATATATATATATATATATATATATATATATATATATATATATATAAATGCCGAGGGATTATCGTTGTTGTACTACGATTAATTTCCTTGGAATTTTTGGTGGAACATTCTTAGCGTGTTTATATTATATATATATATATATATATATATATATATATATATATATATATATATATACCCAACATATAATTAGAATGAGAAATTTTCGTCCTTTATGCATACGTTTACGTACATATATATTTATAACTTACGCTATATATATATGTGTGTGTGTGTGTGTGTGTGTGTGTGTGTGTGTGTGTGTGTGTGTGTGTGTGTGTGTGTGTGTGTGTGTGTGTGTGTGTGTGTGTGTGTGTAGTATGTATGTATGTAAGAGTGTACATAACGCAAAAACGTTTTCACATTCGGTTTTCCAGCGGGGTTATAATAATAGATTTCGAACATTATCGTGACTGACGTTATTCCCCGAATGCAGCGGAGCGCCCTGAAATTATATTTCTACCACACGCTGCAGAAGCTCTCAATATTTATACACGCGCGCGCGCATGTGTGTGCGTGCATATGTACGCGTGTATATATGGATCGACGTATATGTTTAAGTTTTCTCTCGAAAATCCTGGGTCTGCACTTTGAATATAATATTTACAAGATGTTTATATGTATATATATACATATATATTCAAAGTAGCATCCAAGTTGCATCCTTATTAAAATTTACATAATTACAATGCTTTTCACATACACTCGGTCAAATTCCTTTTCCTTTTCGCGCAAAAATTATACTGAAAACGACCGCGCGGCGTAAGCAAAACTTCATTGAACTTCAAATTGAATTTTCATGTTAAACAGATTGGTAAATAATTTTAATGGCGATATATAAATATATATAGAGTCCTAGTCATATAAATATATATGTCCTAGTCATATACTCGATTCTTTACGATAATATAGTCTGAAAAAACATTACTAAACTTTTAGAATCAATGAATTATGTATTTAAATATTAGTAAATAAATAATTTATTTTCTGTAAATAAATATTTTAGTACATTAAATAAGGTAAATTTATTGGAAATAAATACACCTACGATTTAAACAATATTCATTCTTGACTACTTGAAAAGTCATTATTTTATTTTACTAACTTCGTTTTTTAATGCAGCGTGTCGATAAAATCGGTAATCTTTTATTATACGAATTTATTATACTAGACAGTATTATTGCATTTAAAACTCAATTGACAATGTATAATACACCGTGAAAAGTAAACAGTATACGAAGCATGTAAGATGTAAAAATTACCTTTGTACTTAATAAACTTAATAAAAAGAAGAAAAAAAAACACAGAAAAACAGGAACCCTTCCAAGTGATTCCAATTCAGGGTACCGTAGTAGCGACACGATAATCCCAACGCGCAATCATCCGCCGTATTCTCGCGCAGCTACGAAATGGAGATGCTCGCCAAAAGCGTAAAAGAAGAGAGGAAAAAAGAAGCGGGGCGGCGAGAAATCCTTCGGGGTGCCAGCAGAACGAAACGAGAGCTTTTTAAAAAAGGTGGGAAAAACAAGAGAAGGAAAGAGCGGTCGAAAGAATTTCTCTGTCCCCGTATAAAGGATGCGCATATACATATGCGCGCGCGCACGCGCGTGTGTGTATGTGTGTGTAGTGTTCACCGTCGAGAGATAAAGTTAACGCTAAGGTAAAAAAAGGGCAGGGACGCTGGAGCGGTGAAACAAGCCTTGACTTACCTTTAACAAGCTGCTGGTATATTATTTAAGAGCGAGAGCGAGAAAGAGAAAGAGAGAGGGGGCAAAGGCATTGTGTAAAGTGCGAGGCGGTGTACATTTTTGCCGGGACAATGCTAATGAGATACATATATATATATATAGTTAGATGAAGGCCGCAAAAATTTCGTTAGTGGCACGATAAGGGAAATTATATCACTCCAATATCGAGGAGGCAGAGAAAGAGAGGGGGGGAGGGTCAGCAAAGGGTGTCGAAACACGAAAACGAAGCCACGCAAGGCACAGGTATTTTTTTTTTTTTTTTTTTTTTTTGTTAAACACGGAACAATGCGAGATGCACTTCGGAGATCTATATCTCGGAGGTGAAAGTGAATGAGAGTTAACGAAGGGAAAAGTAGTATCGAGGCGACACGAAGGAAATAAAGTCGAAGTTTGCTCGGAGTATGTACTTAAGAAAGAGGAGAAGAAAAATCTGTAGCGTACTTTCGAGAGTGAGTAAAGTGCCAACTACGATGTTTGCGTGGAATGTTTTTCGTTTTTTTTTTTGTTTTTTTTTTTTTTTTTTTATTTTTGTCGAACGCGTTACAAATGCGATAATTATCGTTATTACGACGGCGAATGTTTTCTGTCCAACGTGATTTCGGCACGAGAGTAGGATATTTTCGCGAACAGAGCGCGAAACTTTGTCAATAAATGACCGTTGGACGGACTCGTCCTTATCGATGCAACAAGTGAAAGTGCGCATTTGCAAATCGGCCATAATTCCTTAATTCTCTGCGTCTAAGTATCCAGT
>JACCIC010000331.1:87500-145000 GCA_018907035.1 Sycobia sp. Sy_11 | reverse complement strand
CTGCATATAATTATTTATATAATAATAAACTACCGTTTCATCGCAAATTTCGATTTTCCACGCCAAATCGGTTAATTTTTGCAGTGAATCAGATTTATTGGTCGATTTAGCTGTTACGATATTTCAACGTCAAGATCCAATAAAATAATAGAAGCTGGCGAAACTTCAAAAGACCGGTATAAATTTTTTAACAACATCCGGATATTTGTGATTGTACATGTTATGGTTTCAAAATTATCAACTACTAATCAATCAGCAGATTTTATGCTCCATATGAAAATCAGCCCGCAAAATATTGGTATTCCAGTGCCAATTACAAGATTAGTATAAACAACAGAGAAAGAGATGAGGAGGGGGGGCCGAAAATACAAAAAACAAATCCTTCTCCATTCTCGCGAAGCTGATGTGTTAGCAAATCGTTTACGGTTAGTAATAAATTAGCAAGTTGAAAAGAAGCGAGCCGCGGCTTGATCGGTAGCTCAGCGGGTGAGCGCGTCCGTCGCGAAAAGTCGAGGGTTCCGGGTTCGATTCACGGTCCAGCATGTTCAGGCACCTCGTTCGTTTTACAACTCCTCCTCGTTTATTTGATTATTTAAAAAGTTACCCACGTAATACGAGGTCTCCCACCGTGACGACAGTAAAATTAAATCAACTGTAAGAGTATGGGGAATAGAGAGAGAGAGAGAGAGAGAGAGAGAGAGAGAGACAGAGAATGACAACGTGTATATCGTATCCAAGCGACTGGTCATAATCTTGCATAGCGCGACATGAGGCGCTGGTCCCTCTGAGAGCACCACATGCAGAAAGGCCTCGCCCCTTACATACCTACCTATATATATATATATATATATATATATATATATATATATATATATATATCCTAATCGCTAGCGCTAGCCCCGCTTATCGTCTCGCGCATATATATATATATATATATATATATATATATATATATATATATATATATAAGCGCACAAGTACCCGACTGCGAAATGTAATTGCGAGGTGTTGCACAAGGGCCTTTTTTTCGATTATCGGGAATAGAGAAAGAGAGCGAGCCGCATTGTTTGATAGTGCCGTGTGACGAATTGCGCGCTCATATAATGCAGCTGCGGCTCCCTGCAGCTCGCCCTCCCCCCCCCTGTCAGCCCGTTACCAGCCACATAAGCGATTATCATCATCGCAATCGCGAAGGAAGTGTCGCGTTCGTGCGTGCGCGCGCGCCCGTGCGCGTGTCAAAGACCGTTGGTGCATATATATATATATATATATATAGAGAGAGAAGACGATTAAATAATGCTATCTGCGAGAGTGCGGAATGTCGATTGCGCGTACGGCGATGCCAGCGTTTGGATTACCCTAGCTGCTTTTGCTGCTGCTCACCGCGCTGTCCTTTCAATGCCTCGATCTCGCCTTTGTGAATAATTGTTTTGAGTTGAACGAACTATTTTGCACCGATCTTTTGCCAATAACTGAACGATTATGATTATTATTCCTTTTTTTGCGACTTATTCATCACCACCCGATTGCGTATCTTTTAATTGCAAAAATAATCTTGGCTCGCGTTTAAGCAGCTCGCTATCGGCGAAACTTCAATTGCCTGTCTTCCGATCTCTTCGGCATGATCGGAAGATGAAGCGCAGTGATCATTACGATCGGGGATCGAGCTTCGCTAGGGAAGCGAATTGCTTTGGTTTCAAAAGTTGATCGTCTCGGCTCGTTTCGAGGATCATTTTTGAGCTATCATTGAATTCATAACAACTTTTGAATCGAGGCTACAATAAACCGGTGTGTAATTACTGTTTGTGCCAGTTAATCATTTACGCCAATGTAATAATTACTGTAATAAACCACATTGAAGATGAAAGAATTAAAAGAAGGTACCATTAAATTAAAGACTAATTAAAGATCAGAAATTGATCAGGTTCTTACTCCAATATTACTTATTTTACTATAAATCAGACGAATCAGAAAGGATAGATAATTTTGAAATGTCCAATCTGACATTATCCAAGTATGCTAATATAATCGATTCGTATGCTTACCAGGTTTTAACTGATATCCGATCTGAATCTTATTTTTTGCAGATAAACTTCAATTTGAAGGTATGTATGGTAAGGTAATTGATAAAGATTAGAGTGTATTAGTGTGATTATTCGAAAGTAGCACTATCTCGTTCTGATCGTTGTTAAGTTATTCAATAATGAAAATAACATGAAAATAAAAGGGATTGTTCGTTAATGCTTGATACCAGCATGAGGGAATTAGTTCGTGAACGGCGTTGCACGTGTCAGCAATAGTGTATCGAATGTTTCAGGACATCCAGTATGCTTTGTTCAAATCGTCTTCGAACATGATAGCAATGTCAGGAATCGAGTAGCTTCAAAGCTTTGCCTACATTCTCGATTTGTTTATAAATTTTATATTAATGAAGTTGTCATAAGTAGACCCTGAGAACGAAGACAAAAATCTTTGATTGAGAATTTTTCAATTCATTCTTGTTTATAATAGTAGATAGAAAAGCTTGTCAATTTAGGTCTTTAATAATATTTTAGAATGTCTCGTCGCAAGGCTTCACACTCCTTCCTCATTACAATTTAAAAATAGAGCTTTTGCTTGAATTACTTGATGTTTGGATTAATATAATGTTGGACGATTTCAATTCAACGTCATATTCGTTCTTGATTTTGCTGAATATTCCAAAGCTTGTAATTTTATAACTTATTCTGTTTCAACTATACCTCCGCCTACTTTTTTACTTGGATTCCAAATTATGAATTGAAAATTAAAAAGAAATTGTGGTTAAGATAACGCATCCTCCATTTGGAAAAAAAAATAACAGACGATCTCTGTCGTCGGTCGAAATGCTAAATCTATTCGTCCATTCTGTTCCAAAATATATCTAATAAAATTCATCCACCGACCAAAGGCTGAAATTTATCGTCTTTAATTTATCGTAACTCAAGCTCAAATTCATACTTGCACTTTTTTATTCATAACAGCTCACCTTAGTTTCAACCATCGAGAATCGAGTAATGAAGAATGCTGATTGCATATCAATTTAAGTTTCGGCTAAGAATTCGATTTTAATTTTATGGATGGAGAATATTACTGACCTAAATGTTATCTTATTGTACATGTCGAATTCCGTAGAAATACCAGTTGGACACATTCTCAGGATCTATTTTTCTTCTCGACAATAAAACATCTCGTCGACAAACGGTGATATTTTGAAATTTAATTACAAAAACAATCGTATGATCTGGAAATTGAAGGAAGGGAATAATCCGATTTTCAAGCAGGATGTTTCCCTCTCTCTCTTTACCTCTCTTTCTCTCGCTATATATATATATATATATATATATATATATATATATATATATATATTACATCATAAATGCGAGCCCCTGGTTGCGCGGAGAATCTCCCTCAGCTGCCTGCCCACTCCTTGATTTTTTTCAAGAGCGATTCAAATTCAGCCCGCTGCACACAGAGATCGATCTCTCAGAGGGAGGTCCGATGCTCGGCTTCCCTCGCCCCGGGAAAGAGGCGCGCTACACATGCGCATTGCCGCGTTGCCCCCCTCCCCACGTCATGCGTATAAGCTTTAATGATAATTCATTCCTCTTCCTCACTCCCCCCCCCCACCCCGCCCGCAGACCACATATTATCCGAGCAATTACAGCCGTGGCCCCCGTGGACGCGATAATGCGTCCCGTGCGGCGGAGGCGGCGACGGTGGCGGTGGCGCATTCCTGCTCCACATAGACGCACTGCTGCGCGAGCGCGCGGATCTCCGCATGCGCGAGTGCGTGCGTGTGCGCAATTGCGATTCCGTACAAGCATTTCTCGATTATCCGCGAGAGATACGGACGCGTATAGCCGGTATTCCTTCGCAAGCCTCGCGTTCTCTCGTTCTTTTCCCCTTCATCTGGACCGGTGAGTCGGAGAGAGAGAGAGAGAGAGAGAGAGAAAGAGAGAAAGCGGTTGTCGACATTTACATAGGCATATATTCATTATATCGCCGTACTTATGCGTGGACAGTACGCAACGTAATTGTGTGTACACACGCACACGCACTAATAAAAAAGCCTTTATCGGAAAAAATTGTAGCGATATTATTAATTTATTAATTAGGGAATTTTTCATTTTGTCTTCCGTCGACAACTATGGGTCGTTTTACGGACAATTTGTAATTGCTCTATAATTGCTCCATAGCTCTTTTGTTGCGGCGCAGAAACTTTTCCCAGCGGGTGGGTTATTTACAACTATATATCTATGTCTCTCTCTGTGTATGTATATATATATATATATATATATATATATATATATATAACTATATAGACATAACATTAATTTTGATAGATCATTATGGACAAAATCACTTATCGGGGACATTTTTCAAACCGACGTCGATTGTAGTTTTCGATTTCTCCGGGGGCGGCGGGATCGAAGTCCTCCTCCTCCACGTCGATTCGCGATACCATCGATGCGCGCTGGAGGGACAGAAGGAGTAAGTGAGAAGGAGGCACAAAGAGAAAGAGAGAGAGATGGCGAGTGGGGGGGGGGAGAGAAAGAAAGGAAAGCATTAATTTCGGTAGCTTGTATAATCGTATAGGACAGGAGGCCCGCGATGGTGATTACGATAGCGGATGATTATGGTGACAAGATTGACGGTAATAACAACTGAGATGGAGCGATGATACGACGATGGGATATATATATATATATATATATATATATATATTTCGACGCGTGCAATGGTTAATGATAATAACCAACTGGTTCAATCGACGATGGCTGCTCGATAGTCTGGTTTATTGTTGACATAGGGGTGGTGTATATGCAAATGAGAAAATTAAGTATATTCCAATACAATCGTTAAAAGATTATATATATATATATATATATATATATATATATATATATATATCATTTTCAGCCATAGCTGGAAAATTCTATCAAAGTGACTCATTTATTTCGTTCATTATGGTGACAGAATTATTTATTAATCCGATACCTATAATACATTCGTCCGTTAATTTATTTTAGCTAAATCAGCAATAAATTATCCATGGAAGTGTATGGTTGAGTTTTAAGTCGTATTTCTTTATATCTCGTAATGCGATTTATGCATTCTAATCGGTATACCTTACTGATCTATAAGAGAAGGTTTCAACGATCCAATAAAAAGAGCAATACAATGGCATTCCCGTGTCAACGTCAAAATCAACTAATAATGATGCAGATTGCAAATCACAATATATATATTGAATGTTCTCATTACTTAAATATACATAGATAGAAAAATGTATTCAGTTTATGCATGAGTATTTTTACTTTATTTTTACATGTACGCTCTTGAAAATTCTTTATTTCCGTTTTACATAGTTGAAACAGTGATAATTGTATAGTGCTTATTATTTTTAAAAAAATAAAACTTTTTTATACAGCAAATATTTACCGGTTTAGATGAAAATGTATTTTTTAACTTTAAAATTCATTTAATTCATATAATTGAACTGTTATGGGTGCATAAAAAAATATAATACGATATAAGCTAATTACATGTTATCGAATATAACACAAGCACAATTTGATTAATATTTTCATTTTCATTTCTTATATTAAATGCAATACACAATGTCATTTAATACGATATTTTAACAAAACTTATTTTTTGACATTAGTACGTACATATTTAGTGCTATTTTTTGCATTTACCTTTTAAATTTGCTTTTATACATAGACCATGTCATTGCAACAATTAAAAGTCTTTAAAAATATCGCCATACGTTTACCGGATACAAAAACATAATTTTAGGTTACAGTAAAGTTTACTCCATCGGTTCCTCCAAAAAAAAATTCTTCTTTATTTACCTTTCTTTCAAACGTCCTTCGATGTAATTTTTGATTCACACTTTGTTCGCAGGCTACACGGACTTCCTGGGCAGGCCCGTCCTGGAATTTGACGGCTCCTCGACACGACGCGACCTCGTCACATCGAGGGAGATGGCCTCCCTCCTGCTCTATCTGGCCCGCCTGCCAAGGTGAGTATCGTCGAGCGTTACCTCAATTTTATTCTCTCCTCTCACTCTCTCTCTCTCTCTCTCTCTCTCTCTCTCTCTCTCTCTCTCTCTCTCTCTCTCTCTCTCTCGCTCTCTTTCTCTCTCTTCCTCTCTATATCCTGTGAACATACTCTTTCCCGTAGACTACCTTCGATATTCCTCAAGTTATGAAGGCAATTATGTTCGCTGTGTACGTAGTTTTCCTTTTGTATTATTTGGACATTTTCTAATAAATACGCGAAAAATAATTTTTGTATACCTATTGGGATATTTTTTTCATCGTATTTGGAAAAACGTTTAATTTAGCAATTCATTAGGTAGATTTCGTTGGCTCAGGCTGTAAAGGCATCTAGTTCGTAAATCATCATTAAAATAATAACGTGTTCAATACTTAAATACTGTATACATGAATTACATTCATAATATAATAGAACAACTAAATTAAGCGATTTAAGGCAAAAATCTTTTCTATCACTACGCGGTTGATGATTAATAGCACAATTTTTACTAATGATTGTATAATAAATCAAAATATTGCCATAGCCTAATTACCCAAGAGCATATAGAAATAATAAAATTGATTTACGGTCGTGCTCTCGGAATATTCTTACAAATTGTTTATAATAAATAAAATTTAATTGAGACATAAATCTGAGTGAGGGTGGAGGGGGGGGGGCAATGAAATTCCAATCGTTTGCAAATTCTAAAAACGGGATGCGGACAGTAAATATTTTAGCCTACATTTGTTCATTCGCGGCTGAAATTTTTTTCTCTCCTCCCCACTCGTCTCGGCAAATGTATACATAATTACGGGTGTTTAGAGGTTAAGTGCGCCAATGATTAAATTTACGACGATTATACGGCCGTCGATTATTCGGGAATAAATAAAGGTTAATGCGCGCATGGCGAGATTGCGTATTAATTATACCGAGGCAAAATTCGAGAGACGGAAAAACAGCTGTGGCGTGCGCGCGTCTCGCTCGCACCCGTGCGCCCTACCGCGAAACTGACGCCGAGGCTTTTTCAAGGGTGTAATGTTTCATGCACGAGATTATTCGGTTTGATTTTAATTAAAGTAAATCAATTACAGCCGTGTGTACACGTAGTCGAGTGAAATAGAACAAGTAACGTGCACGCACACTCAAAGACACACACACACACACACACACACACACACAGAGAGAGAGAGAGAGAGAGAGAGAGAGAGACATACACAGTATCTGGTACAGTTGAAATTATTCCAGCTTATTTATGTTATACGGGATTCACGCAATATCTAATGGTGTTAATAATTTCGAAAATTATTACGTACCCCCGATGATTTAATGGAAGTGCGCGTATAAAATGTAAATCTAATTTATGCAGGGTGGCACATGTCGGTCCGAAGACACTGCTTATGAAAATATATATGACGGTTTAACGGAATTTCGATTAAAATTACGATATTATTAATTTTCTGTACGGACAGCCAACTGATCATGGAAGGTGTGCGCTTTGTAATAATTTTTTCTTTACCGTTGAGAGAGCGGACCTTCGTGGTTTAGGAAATAATGGGCTTCAACGCCGACGAACCATTTCACCGTATGGTCATTATGGAAATTGATAAAGGATTATTGAAAGCAATGAACGAATTTTGGCTCCCTTTCAACTAGTATGAGTTGCAGTTTCATTGATTTTTACCCCGATTCGATCGTTCGAAATAAGAGCTGAGCTATAGTTCCAATTATTTCTTTAAAAACTTTCATTTGCCAAATTGAATGCATTTTGATTAAAAATTATATATATAAAAATTATATTAAAAAAAATCTCTTTCTATTTCTCCATGTGTGTGTGTGTGTGTGTGTGTGTGGCTGATATAGGAAATCTAGATTGAGATGTACTTGCGCGACAGAATTTCATTTCCTCGAACGGTTTGCTTAATTCAACAGTCCTGCGCGTTTCGAGAACTCGCTTCATGACATCGCATCGCACAAAGGATCTTCGTTCTGTCGTCTCAGAAGAAGTTCATCCCCTCTCTGCTCTATATTCGACATGTATGCATATATATATATATATATATATATATCGTGGTGGGAAAACCGATAATTCAGCAATAACTATTTTTGTTGAAAAGCCTTGGATCCAGAGAAACGCGTTTCTATATACACGTTGTGATCTCGTTCCATCTAATCTGCACCCTACGCGCATATATATATATATATATATATATATATATATATATATATATATATACGCATACACACACACACGCGCGCGCGCGCACAACCTCATCTTTAGATCACATACCTAATTATAATTCGAGCCTCTCTTGCATCTAAATACATATTATTCATCTAATACCTATATTTAGCGAGAAAGACAGTGCGGCTACGGGGGCGCAGCTTGCGATATTCAACGGCTGCGGTGAGGAGCGAGACCCGCCATCAGGAGCGCGCACAAATAAATTACCTCCCTCCTCTTCCCATCGCAGTATGGTACTAGATAATATGCATATCCCTATCTCTCTCTTCCTCTCTCTCCCTCCTTCCCTCCCACCCCGGCACCTCTCATAGCCAGCGTCCTCAGCTGGAATATATACCTCGCAAACACACGCACGCGCGCGCGCGCGCACACACACACACACACACACACACACACACACACACACAGCCACACACACAGAGAGGCGGACAGCTAATACGCGGACCTGACCGTGGCCGCGTGCTTTTGCCCGCGCTCGCGCCCATAGAGAGCCCCATATCGACCCGTATCGTTCATCGCGCGAGTTTATGGTCACCCGCGCGCGCGCTCGGCCCAGGGCTCACGACTCCGCGCTACTCGTGGTCCCCCGCGCGCCCCGCTCGCCGGATTTTCCCAGGCGCGACTTTCTTTTCTCGCCCCCTCGCCCTCCCCTACTACACAAATCCCCCACCCACCCTCCTCGTTGGTAACGGATATTTATGCGCTTCCCCTTCTCGCCGTGCCCTCCCTCGTCCTCCTCCTCCGCCGCTCGCCTATATATGTATATATATATATATATATATATATATATATACACACACATATGTATACACATATATACACACACACCATGCACGTACGTATACGTTTACGTATATACCTACGCGCGCCTGTATATACTCTTGTTGCGGTTGCGCGCGAGAGGTGAGGGCAGCTTTTTCCCAGCATCGTGTATGTGTATGTGTCTGTCTGTGTGTGATGGAGGAGGAGGAGGAGCTGGACCCGAGCCGTTGCTCCACGCTGCTACTCCTTGCCGCCGTTTAGGCGCGCGCACGCCTCTAAGATGAGCGCTATGCGAGATTCCGTTTCCTCCCCCCGTCTCCTCTTCTCACTCCGCTTTCGCTTTCTTTCTATTTTCCCCGGATTCCGCGGGGCGCTGCCGTATATCGCCAATTTCGTTCGATATATCCTGGCGACAGATGAAACTGTACGCGCGTATGTGTACCTGTACAATTGCCACGCTATGCGTAACTTTGTAGCTACGCATAATAAGTAAATGAGTCCAACAACACGCATTTTAGATAAATCAACGAGTGTCCGTGATCACATAATGCTTTTATGGTAATTCAATAAGAATAATAAAAAAAAATATTCTTTCTTAATATAAAAATATTTCTCGTTCACAGATTTGTAAAAATATTTGTTTACCATACTGCATGTAATTGACAAGTATATAGAAGAAGTTTTTTTGAAAATACAAATAATTATTTTGATCCTCTCGGTCAGTTCGACCATCGGCCACTGGCTGTCGAACTACACTTTCGTTTCGATTATCGCCTCAAACTAAACATCGTCAATTATTATTACGATGTTCCGAATTTGAACGAGCAGGCCCAACCCTAAGATTCATATCCTTGGATCAAGCTATGCTTTGCAATCGAACGAGAACATTCTTTCCAGATAATCCGTAATCGACATTGTTTATGGAACGCGAAAAATTTTTTAATATTTGAAATTTTGGAATTTCGTTGTAAAAGGCCATGCGGCTGAAGTTCAGGCGCATCCTGCACGAAGACAGTCAGAAGCACTGGATACGCCAACGCGACTATAATTTTAAGTTTTCAAATATTGTATAATAATGGAAAATAAAATCTCCGTGTGATATGCCAAAATTTGCGCGTCGATCGGCCTTTCCTCGCATTGTAACGCAAGACTGAAAATATGCCACAACCTATATACCTCATTTACGCTGCTCCAACGGTATACTACAAAAAATGAACGTAATCGGCAGCATTACATTATTATATCCCACACGCAGACCTTACGACATCTCATTAACACATATAAACGCGCTAAAACACGCGCGCACTTTTCTTTCGATTTTCCCCTGTACTTTGGGCATTACCGTTTTCTAATAAATGTAACGAATGGCGCATAAAAAAATATATATACACACATCTATATATATCTAAGTAGCGCGCAATGGTAAACTAGATATAAGCTAATACAAGAAGCGCGTTAATTAATATATGGTGATTGATCGATCGTAAAGTGACTCTTTGCCGGCGTTCATTGCATTAAACGCGTTTCGACGGAAGAACGAGGAGACCAAGGGGCAAAAAAAGGAACGACAAGGGGTGAGGGGGGGGGGTGAAGTACGAGACGCATCCGTGACGAAAACGGATGTAGCCAGATTCGATTCCGAAACGAATATGTCGATCGGTGACGAAAATATTGCTAATTCCAATTTCTTCGACAAATCATTACACGTAAACAACGGCGTTCAGGTTTTGAATGGTAAGAAAAAGTCCGATTAGTTGTCTACAAAGCAGGGCTATACATACATACATACATACATACATACATACATACATACATACATATATATATATTAATCATCCTCCAATCGCACGTTCACTCGGAATTCAACGAGGACATTAAGAGAGGCGGACGGCTCCTATAATTATGGACAATGAACAAAATAAAAGAAAAGAAAATACGACACGTGAATCGCTCCTGCATCGCGAGCACGGCAATAAATTCGCGCACCTGCAATTGTCCAGGTGAGCTTTGCGGCAAGCGCGCCTCGCGCTTTAACAAATTTTCGCTGCCCACACATAAACATATGTATATATGCATATGTATATGTAATACACTGTGTGTGCGCGCGCTTTCGCGTCCATGCGCGCGGGCGCTCGCGGTATTATGGGAATAAATCAAACGCGCGGCCGAGAGCCACACACGCGTACGGAGATATAATTATACGCGCAACTTTGTAATGCCATTTTTCGCGGCGACGCTTTATAGTTCGACGCGCTCGCAATGTGCGCGCCCTGTGACGAGGTGGTCGAGCGCTGAGGCGCGCGCGCGCGCGCGCGAGATAACGTTTAAAGGAGAGAGGGAGGGAGGGAGAGTAAGGGGAAAAAGAAATCTCAATCCGAGGCGGAGTGGGAGACGGGCAAAAATTAATTGCGCTCGGCCGTAAAGTGTTATTATATGTGTGTACAAGCGCACGCGCAAAGACATACACACACGCGCGCGCACACATAAAGCCAGGGGGACGATAATTCATTGGGTCATTATATGATTTAAGCCTCGATTTAAGCCATCGCTCTATTACTCTTCTTATTATTCCTTTTTTTGTTTTTCATGTTTCTCTCTCTCTCTCTCTCTCTCTCTCTCTCTCTCTAACTCGCTCTTTTTATACAGCGCCATCCTCGGATGCGTCGTGAATCCCGCGCGCCTATCTATAAAACGTCGTCATTTGCTCGCGCGCAACTGATTTACGAGGATTCGGCCAAGCTACGCCTTGCTCCGCCTCACGGGAGCATTGCATTATTATAATTGTTATGCATACCATTATTATTATTCGCATTCTTAGAATTAAGAATTGCACTTATGTCGACTGTTCCGAAGTAAATTAATAAATATTTTTATTAGTCATTACAGTCTTTATAATATAATATATTAGATAAAATAATGACAGTTAGACTGTCTTTGTTTATGTTCACGTACATAGAATATGAAATAAAACTTGTTACTGTACAATAACTTATATTAAAAATTCAAAATAAAAATAATAAAAGCAATATTCTATGTTAGTAAAGGACAACCTGACTGCTCCCACCACCTTAAATTTAGAATCTCCTTGGTGTCCGACGTTTCGAACCGACACAGTTTCTCCGCGGGAACTAAACTATTATTATTATTAACTAAATATTATTATTCTTATCATTGTTATTATTTTAATTGTTATCAATCTTATTATTGTTATTAGTACTTTTATTTTTATCATTATTGATATTATTGGACTATATATAGGAGAATCACTGCACTGAACGAAAAGAGAGAGCGGCGAGGGGTACGGAAGGTGGGAAATCGACGACAATCAATTGATCTTTATTCCAGCAAGATAATTCCGTGGACGAATGAATCAATTAACCCTCTCGACGCTTGCTAGTATCCGTCGCGTGATTTTTAAGTCCATATTTCCCGCGCTCCTATGAGATGCACTAATTATACAGACACACACACACACACATACACACACGTCGGGAGAAGGATGGCTGACTGGATATAATTCCGTACCGGAAAATGGGCCATCGTAGGCCTTATACATATGTAGAGCTGTATCCGTGCCGGAAAATCGACGCCAACAAATTTATAACGCCGCGCGGACGCCAGGAGCGCGGCCCTCGCTGAAAAAACCGAGCGCGAAAAAAAGCGCCCGGACGCGGGGCGAGTGGAAAATTCGATTCGAGCGGCGGGACGGATCGGTTTACGGCCGGCGTTTAATCGCGCTGCGGGCCCGACGACGATTCCAGGAGACGAACGGCGTCGTCGGTGCCGGACGGCGCGGCAAGTTTGAAAATTCATTGCTAATTGGATTAAAACGGGCCGATTGGAGATTATCGAGTTACGGCGAGAGATCTGCGTTATAAGCGTTTTTATGACGAGCGCGCGGGATATTTCTGTTTTGGATCGATCGACCCAGTTTCGCGGTTACGTTTGTGGCTTTGTTTTTTGTTTTTTTTTTTTTTTTTTTGCTTTTTCGCTCGGACGATAAATGCGAATTGAACTTTTGTAGAGAGGATTTGACAATTGTGAAAAAGAATTGCTTTTATCGCGAAAATTTGCAACAACAAAAAATACCCGTTACTGACTCTAAGGATCTTTACTTAATTTTCTATTCTATCTATCACATTTACTATTCTATCACATTTGAATTATATTTACCTGTTGCGGGGACGTCAATTATTTTCTATATTTCTACTTATGATGATACCTTGCAGCATTATATCTTTCCCTTATCAAATCCATTATAGTTTTCCTTGATGGAATTTGGATTTGTTTATTTAAATAGATTGCCAAGTTAAACGGTGTATTGCTTTCTAATTAAAGCGGTACAAGTATCGTAGATTAACGATTAATTTGAAACTAACTTGAATCCTAACGATATCACCGTCGATAATTTGTTATCCAGTGATGCTTGAATTTCAATTGGCCGTCAGGCGACGTTTTCATGTTTCTGCAACAGCACAGCGACAAAGATTGCCGAAAATCGTGTTTGAGTAGTTCATGTATTCGTGTGTCGTATTCGTAGGGCGACTAAATAAGAATTAAGCGTCCAAAAGGTACACGAAGAATGCCGTACGTGCATTCGCGAGTTTAAAGCCAATCCGAGAATTCGAATCTGTAAAAATTCCGCATCCGCAAAATTCGAGCGGTCTATTCCTTAATAGCGGATTCAAGGCAAACTCCCAATCGCTATCACCTCCAGAAAAGCGACGCACGAGAAAGGAGCGGATCAAGGATCTCGAATAGGGGAAGGGGTGGGGGGGGGAGGAATTAAACCACGCAACGCCAACAAAAGTGAGAAACCTCGCGATCCCCGCCGCGGCCGGCAGCGATTTCCGACGGCTTAATTTCCCCGGAGACGTAGCGCGAACTTAGCGACGTTGCCGCGGGCGAATCCGCGAGCGCCACGCTCCGATCTCTTCACGTGCGTGCCGAGCGCGCGATTTGCACGCGCATCGCGCTTTCCGGACTCGAGCGCGGACGGCACGCCTGCTACTCCGCGTATACGATTTTTTTTTTTTTTTTTGAATTCCCCCTCGCCTACCCGCTGCCCTCCGGGCGATGAGAGAAAAATCGTATATAACATATATATATATATATATATATATATATATATATACAAGCATCATCGACGCGGGGGCGGGAGGATGAGGAGGGGGGAGGCAATAAAAGCTCGGCGAAAGTATAACCGATAGTCCCAGACGCGCGCGCGTAACTCAACCTCCTCCGCTGCGTGCGTCGCTCCTGCGCACCAATAAATCTCGAGGTATAATAATTCGAGGGGATAGACGTCGTTTTACGCGGCGATTCGCTAATTGGCCGGTGCAGCGCCTAGTGGTGCGTGTTATATATATATATATATATATATACTCGGGCACGCGCGCGCCGTGCGCTTTCTATATGTAACATTCGCGCCGAGAGATGGCCGCCGGGAGCAGGAGCGCTGCGGAACTTAATTATCATTGTACCGCGGGCGCGGGCTTGCGCATGCAAATACACGGCCGGTGCGAAATTACACTATATATATATATATATATATATATATATATATATATATATATATATACTTACGAAGTAGCCGCCCGCGCCCGAGCGAATCTGGCGGTTGCGCGCAACGCCACGGCCGAGGAGTGTGAAAGCTTCTTTTTTTCCTTTTTTCTTCTCATAATATCTCGAGCGGAGAACAGAATCAGCGGGGCACCGAACTCTCCCCCGGGGGGCCTGGACGATATGGTGCATCTCTCTCTCTCTCTCTCTCTCTCTCTTAAATCGGTTCGACGTCTCGTGGTACGGCTTTAAGAAGAATCGAGTGTACGAGGCGTTTTGCTTTCATCCAATACGATTATTGCCTCTATGCGAAAACGGCAATAATTATTTTCGAATGTGCCGCGGGAGCACGGGAAATTTTTGTCCGCCGGATTAAAATGATCTAGGATTAGTAAAGCACGAGCGAGATGTTCGGTCGGAAAAACTGGCGCGTAAGTAAAACTGGCGTTTTCGTTTGGGAATGACCCAAAAAAATAGTGGAAATTCCCTCGATGATTTACACACGACCTACCGTTCAGCGTCGTGGCACACGTATTTCGCTAGCTTTTTGGGTCTTTCCAACAGTTGCTCGAATCCGACGGACGAGAGAGGTTTGTTTCTTTAATGGCCCGCAATAATTTGTCCCCTAGACAACGGCGATAGAGATTTTAACGAATTATCATCTAATAAAACCGAAGCAACCGAAATAAAGTTGCGTTGATCCATCGATCGTATAAAAATCTCTTTGCCGCGTCAATCGATCGAAATATCCTCTTTTTTTATTTATCGTGGCGCATATTTCATTAACGTCAGCGCTCTATTTAAAGATACGATGAGGAGAGAGATTTTGGATTATTTCGTGGTATATTTAGCTGGATAATAATTATCATCCGCCACGATCCCAAACATGCAGTTTAATCCTTATCGGAATTTTCTGGGATTCCATGTCGAACGAATGAGCAAACTTATCGAAATTAATTTGCGCCTCTTGCGATTCTTTAAGCGGGACGATGCGCTCAATATGATGGAAAAATAATCGCAAATATTTCATCCAACTCGCGCGTCGGACATATACGGACATTATATCTGAAGGAGGGATGGATTCGCGTGCACGCTTCCTGGTAACTTTCCAATCAACGATCCGGCAACATATGGGGATTAATAAACTTGCAAGACAGAGGGGGGGGGGAGAAAAAAGAACTCGCTTCTGATCCCCGCAGTACTTGAGTCTAAGCTTATAGGAGAAACTTAACTCCATGCCGCGTACATTTCACGCGGTTTACTAAACACGCACAAACACACACACACACACACACGCACACATAAAGCGACTACGCGTATCATTCGATCGGAAGTATACTTATCCGCGTAATCGGTGGAATTTTTCCAAGTCCTTCCTCCGATGGGAAATTACTTTTACCGAATACCAGGCGCGCGTCCATTGTAAGTCCCGCAGTTCTGAGCCGAGATCGTTTTCCTTTCGCTCTATTATGTTAATTATATAGTCGGCTGTGTAGGTGTATTAATACATATATATATATATATATATATATATATATATATATATATATATAGTGTGTGTGTGTGTGTGCCGATACGGATGAGTGGAAGGGCGGGACTTAATGCTCTCTTTAATAATCCTAACAGCGCTTTATACGATAGGCGGTTTTCATTGATTGCGCACGCACTTTCCGTACATATATATATATATGTACATACAGAGAATACGTCCGGATATATTTAACAATTTTGTGCCACTGCCGCAAGCTCGAATCTCCCGCGCTGCGATAAGGCGCGCATCGGATCCTCGACCGAGCCCAGAGGCTCTTTTATACATACGCATCTGTCTATATACTTTCACCGTCAAGGGGTGTTCGACTCGTACCGAACTCCCCACCCCACCTCCTGTTGCCGTGTACTTAAGTAACATAAATAGGTAATAATGCGCGCGGGTACGAGCGCGCTGCTCGTCATGTAGACATATATATATGCATACACATTAATATAATATTTTTTTTTTTGCGATTCGTCTATCAACCATCGTGCAATCGGCTTACTATAAAGATTGAATAATTTTTCGAAATATGATTGAACAAAAATGAAAACATATTTTGTAGTTTATTTTATATTTCATTATATATATATATATATATATATATATATATATATATATATATATAATGAAAAAAGCTACCAGTTACGGAAGCTCGTCTCCTGAACTTTTTAATAATTCGATGCATCTCCTAGGTACATGTTTATACACATACCGGACAGTCTTCGAATATTCCCGTGGTATTAAGAATCGCATTGGTTCATTTGTCGAGCGGTCTCTCCTTGCTACGATTTTCCAAGAGCTCCAACGTATTGTCCTGAAAGAAAAAAGTTTTCTTTAAGAATTATAATAATAAATTTGAAAAGTACTTTCCGACAATCTATTGGTGAATGGAAAATATTCTTTTGAATAGCCGTAAAAAAAAAAATGAAGGTCAGTCGTCGGCCTATAGATAGAGAGTTGCTCGTTCGAATATCGAATTATATCGATATTAATTCTATTATCGGTATGCCTAAACCATTTATGTCGTTAATCTTATAACAGATATGCTCATCATCGAGATAGCTGTCGTTTATTATAACTACAGGTGACGTCTACGTAACTACCGGCACAAAAAGTATTGTCAAGCAGTCTATTGTTTTGCCATGCAGGAAATGCACATAGAGTGCTGTAAAAGATTACAGACGTAAGAGTAATGGCTCTCTTTTTCTTTATTTCACATATCGTTACATTGTAATTTAGTAACAAAAAAAGGCTTTTAAACGCTATTATATAGGAAAATCATCGATAGCATTAACATTTTAATTGTACCTGCCCTTTGATATTATCTATTCTACGTTGTATCGATGGTCTTCTTTGAAGTTTGCGAACTGTGAAGCCTAAAATACCGAGCGCCGATGGTAGCCTTTTATAGATATATATAAGGAATTGTGTGTGATGTGTTGTGTGTGTGTGTGTGTGTGTGTGTGTGTGTGTGTGTGTGTGTGTGTGTGTGTGGTGCGTGTGGTGTGTGTGTGTGTGTGTGTCTAGTATATATACATATATTATCATAAATATATGAAAGGAAGAATTAATCTGTGCGTCTGACGAAGTGTAATTTAATTTATTTTCAATATTCTTACGTCCGCATCATCTCGCGAATTTGCTCGAAACTTAGCGACAATATAACATCGTATATTGTTGCTGTAATGTAAACTTCACGTATGATAAATATAATTCTACTCAACGTGTAAAACAGACCAGTAGACAGCCCGTTGAAAAGAAATTTCTTTCTGCTTCTTTATTACGTTTTTTTCTATGAACTGATGATAAAAAATCGATAGAGAAAAATTTTTCAGAAAAATCAATTTTGCGAAAATAATTACTCTTAGCTTATACGTGGCGTATAGCCATTTGATCCCTCCGATCGACGTAAATAACGCTTTTTAATCCCCCCCCCCATCCCTCAAAATCCACAGCGAATACTTTGAAAGGGACCATTATGAATTCTTATAGAAAAATTGCGCCTCCGCTCGTTGGCTTATTTATGGGCCCATCGCCCGGCCCCGGTGCTTCAACGAGACTAATACAACGTGGCCGACCTTGCGCGCACGGTAGCCGCTCGCGCCCTCAGCGCCCGCCCGTCGCACTCGCGGCGATCGCCGACGCCGGTGGTCGGGGAACGCGGCTCGCGGCGCAGATCGGCCGGCCTCGGTCACCGCGAACGACGGATTCTTTTGTCGCCGTTGTCCAGGGCCCGTATCTCGCGTATATATATATATATATATATATATATATATATATATATATATATATATATACATAATGTACGAGCATCGACGAGCCTCGATCCAATCTTCTCCATCGTCGGGCGAATCCTCGCGCGGCCTAATCTACATTTTTGCATTTAGCGCGTACATTATGTAAACTAGCGGTGTCAATTATTCTGTAAAGCAAGACACGCGTTAGTGAATCAGCATCCGTACATACGCCCTCTAAATGAGTCTGCGATGCTTCTCATCCCTCCCCCCCCCCAAGTCTCATCTTCTCTCTAGCAATTTTCTGTTGTTACTTTACTCTTGGTGACATCAATGCGCCATTTGCTTTACATATTATATGCATTTTTTTAAAATAATCATATTATACAAAGAATAAACTTGGCTGGCATGTTTAAAAGTAATTTCTTGATTGTACATCATTTTATACAAATTTCTGCATTGTTATAAAATTTTATTTTTGAAAAATTTTAACTTATTGTATTATTGATAAGACTGACTTATCGTGAAATATTATATAAATATCTTCGCAGTACTGAACGAACTTTCCATTCTTTTGTTTTCCTTTTTCAAATATATCCAACAAAAACTCGTGTTCATTACTAATTTTCTATTAAATTATATATTATATTCAACTTTGGTATGTTTATATACGAGCAAAAGTATACTTACATCTATTTATTTATCATACGAACGAGAGCGTGATTTTTCAGCATCGACATATTCACCCCCCCCTCTCTCTCTCTCTCTCTCTCTCTCTCGAAAACCCTGGAAAATTCGCCTAGAGCGCGAGGCGTCGTCGATTTCGCGCGGCGGTAAAGCGACGCCCGGCTCGGCGCACCGCCGCCTATCCTCCGAACCCCCTCCCCCTCCCCACCGCCCCATCGCGGCTCTGTACACACAGCTCGTACCGCCGTATATCACGGATCGTGCGGTACGCGCCGAGATAAAATCTGAGAGCGATAGAGGAGTCGCCGTCTTCTTCTTCTTCTTCAACGTCGCTCGCTCGCTCGATGATCCAGTTGCGGTCCGTGCACCTGACCGGGTTCCCATATGCGCGCGTCGAGCCCGGCGATGAGTTACGGCCGCGCGTCAATGCGCCGCCCCCGCCCCCACCCAGCCGCCGCGGCTCCTTCTTCTTCATCTTCTCCCACCTACCCCCCCCCCCGCCACCTCTCGTTCTTCTTCCCCCTCGCGCCGCGCGGTACTCGCCGCCCCGCGGGACGTGCGTGCGCCAAGCGCGGCGAGTCTCGTTGTTTGGCCGCGTAAAGGGACGCGCGCACGTGGTCGCGCCTACCGGCACGGGTCCAATTATTTCGCGATGGTTCGGCGGTCGTTTCTTTCTTCCTTTCTTTCTTTTTTTTTAAGCCCGGTAAGAGCTGGCCGACGCTGCTCCGCGGCGTTTACGCGTGGACGTACGTACAGAAGCGCGCGCGATCTCCTCTGTGCTCGTTCTATGGCGCGTCGAGGTACTTTTTTTTCGCCTTCTTTCTTCGCCCCCCTTTGTATATTTAACGGGCGGCGATTTTTCTCTACTATATATATATATATATATATATATATATATATATATATATATATGCACAAGACGCCCGTAAATTTCACTTTTTAAGGCCTCGAGCAAGGTACATAGGAGGACGCTCGAAGATCGACCGGATGAGGCTTGGGGTCGGGGGAGGCTCGGTTTCGCTCGAATTCGCGGAATGCCCCCGGTATCTCGAGGCATTATGCGATATTGGCCGGGTTCGTTCGCTCTCCGGCGACGAAGGTCTCAGGCGTGCTAGCCAATTTTTGCTGTAACATTTTATTACGGGGCACGAACGCCAAGGCTGCGTGCGCGTGCGCATTGATTATTTGAAATAGTTGAGAAATCGAATGAAGTATTCGACTAATGTTGTTGAAAGTTACACACACACACAGATTAAATTTAGTTGAAAGTCGGTATATAGACTTTTATGCATATAATACATCGCGAATGTAAATGCCGAGTAAGTAGTATACGATTCGTTGTATTTTCATTGTCTGAATATCTCCAAACACTTTGTTCGTAAAATAAATAAACTCGCAAATATGGTTCTAAAAATCGACGCTCGAATTGATAAACGGCAATGTATTTTATCGTGTGATTCATTTAGATAGATCGCACTGTCGATGAAGATTGACTCTTGGCGCAAATCCCTCGATCTGTGAATTTGAAAAAAGAAACAGAAGTTATCTCGTAATTCGGACAATTGTGAGAATAACGTTCGATTAAGTTGTAAGCCATTTGTTTGTCCATTGCGATATTGCTACGTCAGCCGGACAGTTTTTTTTTTTTGGGATTGTCTACCATACTCGATAACATGGTGAATGTGGAACGACTATAACGAGGGGCACCTTCGTATATTTCAATGTTTATTTCGGTTGTATAGAAAGAATCCCTTTGAGCGATACTTGCACTGTTAAGTAAGTCCAGACATTTAAGGTAATTGGCGATAAAGTTATTGTCAACCATGTATTCGACGGTCTGTAGATGAGAACCTATTATACTTGTGTGCGCCTATATCATAATTTTTTAAAACTAAGTCAAAGTTGACGCAACATTTATGTAATGGCGATAATACCGGAGACGGCAATAACCGATTAATTCCCTCTTACAAGCATTTACATAAAGTTCTTATATATATATATATTAAATACGACAGATATAAGCGTCACGAACGAAGATTCATTTCCTCAGCCATGTGTATTATAACTCTAAACGATTTCGTTCTATTACATACTTTCTCAAATATTTCTCAAAATTTCCATATCACTCGCTCTCTCTCTCTCTCTCTCTCTCTCTCTCTCTCTCTCTCTCGTTGCACCGCAGCCAAATACTGTGGTACATTACGTGAAAAATCCCGCACGACTGGATGATTTGTCAAATTTATTGCCCGAGCAGCGAAGGAAAGCAGCTGCCGCGCGTTAAAGTGAAGCTCGGACGATATTACATACAGCTACGAGGAACAATAAACGTATTAATTATGGAAATATTTTCGAAGGCCACGGACTGTATAAGAAACAGCTGACAACCAAAAAAGAATGAAAGAACAAACTGGACGGCCTTCGAGAGTTTTCGAAAATTCATACGCATCATAAGCACTCCCCTGAACTATCTCCTCTTTCGTACTATCCGCGTTGAAAAGAGGGAACAGCAGCTTGGGGAATTGTATATATTGTGTATATATATATATGTACATACATGCAGACTAGGGTATACGTAATTGTGTACAGATCAAAGGAACTATACAGGGAAGGCGACACTTGCGATCTCGTTTTCTCACGCGCAGCGTTTGCTGGATCAGCTGCCGGGGCAGCAGGACGCGCGTGCCCACTACTTATGGCTCCATCATTCTTACATGTATATATCTTGAGATCTACGAAGCGAAATTGACTTGCACCTATATATATATATATATATATATATATATATATATATATATATATATACAGTGAAAGCCCCGCAGGTGCACGATCCCAGGTCTCAGTCGCACCTCCTCCAATAGATTTGTACATCTGTGGGACGGTTGGCGGCCCAGTTATACTGCCGCCACGCCACTAAGGCAAAATCGAGGATACGAGCGCGAGTGCCACGCGTATTCGGGACGCGCGTATCAACTTTTCCTCCTCCTTATGCCTTCCTCCACACCTATATATATAATATACTCGTCCATTCGGTTTCTCGTACCTGGCCGACCTTGCCGTTCATCGTGCACGCGGGCGTGGGTGGAGTATTGCTGCCGATGCGGTTCTTGTAGTATATATATATATATATGTACATCTATATGTATAGATATGTATAGATGTGTGTGTGTGTGTGTGTGTGTGTGTCCTGCACACAGGCACACACATGAACGCTACTGCCTCGGCTATATATATTCGAAGATCGAAGATGATTAACTGGCGCGCTCGCGATACAGCTATACATATCCAGATGAAGATAAATCAAATTCGGTTATATGGATCCATTATATATATATATATATATATATATATATATATATATATATATATACATACACACGACAGGGGCACGAGTCGGCGATTTATTTTCCAAACGAGCTATCTCCGACGCGTCGGGCGCTGTTTAAGAAAGTTGCGCCGACGAAGTTGTGGCGAGAGGACGAAACGGGTATTTAATGTAACGCGGAGTCGGCGGGACGAGGGATGTTCGGCGTATATATAGTGTGTACATATATATATATATATATATATATATATATATATATATATATACTTAGTTAAAGAGGTCGAAGCTAACGTGCGTACGATAATGCCGCTATCATCCGATAAATATATATGTAATCAGCCAATAGACGATAACCTTTAACTATATGAATATATATATATATATATATATATATATATATATATATTATCCCACCATTCGTTTATTATATCTGATGAGCAGTCACGTTATTCTACTGCTAGCATGATTGCGAACACTCAGTATTTACTTTCCACCTTAAATGACAAAAAGATCCTAAAACTAAGTAAATTTCAGGATTTTATTATTAAAATCTTAAGTAGTTCAATGCACACTGACGCTACAAAATATGAAAAAACTGGTATTATGTAAATATAGAAAAAAGTTCGGTCATTTTAGCCGACTAAAGAATAATTATTGTCATGAAGTGGAATTGATCATTTAAAAAATTGATAGTTGATACAAATAATCTCGAGTACTGCTAAATAATTTTGCTGATAAAATTACAAATGTAATCATTATTATTTATAAGTAAATCCAAATCCAGGTTCACGTATTACCCTTACTACTATAGTCAAATAAGAAAGTAATTTTTTATGACCAACTGAAGTAGACAAAATTTAATAAATACCTCCAATTTAGGAAATTAAAGCTGTAAGTAATTTAATAAATCTTTCTCAGTTTAGCAGATTTATTGATAACCACAACAAATTTCCAAATAAATCTAGCCAACCGCTTTTTTTCCTGTGAAATTAATTGAATTGAATCGTTAACCTGGTTAATTTTAATTGTGAATCTGATTGAAAATAATCCATGATTTAGATTTTAAATCGATTAAATGGAATCTTTATTGAAAATGACGAATTATTTTAATACACAGTTAAATGCTTTATGAAATATGCTGAACATAAATTTTATAATATACGCCGAAAGCATTAGTAATATCTCTCCGGCGCAACGAAGTATTTCATTGAAATAAATACAAATGCTATTTTAGAATTAAGTGGATTAACTTGACTTTCGACTTCGCGTGGACGAATCTTTTTCCGTTCCCCATGCTTTTTCGCTTAAGCGACTTAAATAGCTCCCGATACACTCAGACAAACACACAGACGCACACAGGCCCACAATAGAAAGAGGGCGTCTGTGGGACGCTGTTTTCTTTTCTTCGCCAACTTTTTCTCTTACTGATATGTAGCATGCAACCCGCATGAAGACGCTCCCCGCCGTTGTGCTCGGGCGACTTTCCGAATACAGACTATATATATATATATATATATATATATATATATATATATATATATATATATATACATGTAGACGTTATCGCTCGTTCTCATCTCGAGTCATATATACAGACGGGTGCTACGGCTGATAGTAGAATGGGTTGCGTCAGAGAGTGTGTAGGTTTAGAGAACAGAAACGACGGAAATATATATATATATATATGAGGTAACCGTTGGAAGATTGGAGATGGCTGCTGTGTATAAAGTCGATCGTGTGTAATCCTGAATTAGATCGTGACGATCTCCGTTCAGAAAGACTAAACAGACTCTTGGATAAATCGAACGACTGAATTAAATAATCGGCAATGTGTTAAATTTAAGGGATTTTCTAAAATAGACGTTACGAAGCATTCGTGAAATCCAATATTTTAATTAAAATAATAACCCTGCTGAATTACATCTACGTAATATTCGTCACTTAGCCTGGGTAACATTTATTCCGTGCAATTCCCGTCTGCTACAAGATGGCAGATTTACAATTTCCCAAAATAAAGAAAGCTCCTATAAAATATAAAAGTTAAAATTCAATATCTCTATTGGAATACGCAATTGCGTGTTATTGAAATAGTTCACTTATTTGCTATTATTCGTTATAGTGTATTTATCGTATAAAAAAATTTGCTGTATAAAAAACAACTTTATATTTCGTTGTAATTGTTTTGTCGTAAATATCACAGAAGTGGAGCAACAAATTTAATTTCTTTACCCATTATGTTTTCAAAGTCATTCTCTTTATTTCTCTTTCATTGCTCTTTCATTTCTCTTGATACATTACAAAGTCTATGAATGTGTTCATTAGTTCAATGAAGAGACGACAAATTATTTTCAAAATTCAGTATGACAATGTAATACAGAAAAATGTCTAATATTTGATTTTATATACAAACGACATATATGGCTTATAAGGATATCAATTTCAATGATGATTTTTTACTTTACATCTTCCGCATATACACATTTGCAATGTAAATAGACGAGCGTTTGAATAATTTATAATTATTTCCATAAATATTTCACTCTAAACACGATATATATATATATTTTTTTTTGCTTATTATTCTTTCTGGAATGATTATTATAATTTTTGATAATTTATTAAGTGCAGTTTGAAAATTTTCTCCGCACAATCGGAATATAATTAGTATTAGAAGCTCATTTTAAGTTTACAGAAAAGTCATTGCATGAAAATCGTATACGTGTCTTGTGCAGGTAGTCTCCTCGGCGTTCTATGCCAGAGGGAGGGGGTTGATAAATGAACGGGCTCTACTCCACTTGAATGCAGAATTTCTTCCTTCCGTCCTCTTCTGCCGTTTAGGACAGCAATGAGCCAGTAGCCATCAGTGCTTGACCAAATGTTCTAATCAATCAAATTACATTCAAAGATAAATTATTTTGTATTTTGCCATTTACAACAGTTTTTAAAAGCTTTTTTTTTAAAATATTGAAAAGAAAATTGAATTTATCTCGCTGCCTCTGCCTCTTGTCTCCCTGAGAGTCCATATCGCGTCTCACTCACAACACACCCGTGAGCGACTCGTGTGGCGAGTTTTCACCCGCGAGAGCCGCCTGTTAAACGATTGACATTTATACCTTCCACGCTTCCACTCCACCTGCGAGTATAAATTCACACACAGACGCGTATATATAAATACATATATATATATATATATATATATATATATATATATATATATATATAATCTATCACGAGCGCCGGGCGTATCTGGCGGCACCCGAGGCCCCGCGAAGTAGGCGCGCGGCGCATCCGCCAGTGATGCCGCGTGGGAAAAGCGCGGGAAAAGCGCGGGGATCATATGATGCACGCGCCATTCGCACCCGCGAATCTCCGCCGCCTCGTTTATACACGAGGCGTCGCTTGCTGCGGGCCTGTTCGGAGCTCCCCCCCCCCTCCTTTCCCGCCCCGTGCCTCTCTCGAGGCGGAGAAATTTAAGCGAGGCCCCGTCAACAGATATATATATATATATATATATATATATATATATATATATACCACTGTGTAAGGTCCAAGAGTACGCGCGCACTTCCGCGCTCTCGGGAAAACTCGCGCGGACCCGGCGAGTTATTATAATATCGCGTTGCCCGACCGTATTATAGATGATGGATTCAGCGCCGACGTCCGCGCGCGGAGAAAGGAGGCGTCCGTTCCGACTCGCCCTCCCCCCCTCCCCCCGCCCTCCTATCCCGCGCTGGAAGGCGCGGAGGTCGTTTAAAATTGGAGCTGGAGACGTTCAATATTGAATCGGAAATTAATGTGGAGAGCATATATACATACATACATACATACATATAAGCGTACGCGCACGTGCGTGGGCAGAAAGTCCGGCAAATTGAGATTGACTTAATGTGTAATTTTCACGGGATATTGATCGGCGCAGGGAAGGTGGACGGGCAGAGGGGCGGGGGTGAGCAGGAGCAGAAACGGGGCGATTTCCATAAGGCGAGAGAGTTGCCGCGATCGATTATACTGGAGCTGGGAGGCGATGTAATGCACCGCAACTTGGCGCGTTACCATTTTAATCGCCTCGGGCAAATATTTCAGATGGGCAGTGGGGTTGGGGGGGGGGGGGATTTCGCCGATCCTCGAGGATTTCGAGCTCGGCGCATGTCGGCCTTCGTCGCGATCCCCGGGTCAGGCGTTAGGCTCATTCGGGGGTCTTTAAAGTGACTTTAAATTTAGCCTTGAGCTCGGAACTCAAGATCACGATCCAAGACGACCCTCCTTCATTGGGCCCCGAAATTGAAAATTCTTATATTTTGACTATTCGTTAGTCGTGATATTTGCCGAACTTTTTGTTGACTTGACGCGAATCCGTCGGTGCGCTTTAGCGCGATTATTTTTTCCTTCTAATTTCGAAAATTTTAAATATACCCGACAAAAAATATCCCACGAAGTAATAAAAAATTACTTCGATTAGTCTTCGGTCCGCCCTCTGTTTCGGAATGAAAAATTTTTCATTTTTTTTTCAACCAATGAAAATGATTTGTATTTAAAGATACAAGCGTACGATATATATTTAAACTTGCCTTTTACTCTCTGTTACAGTGTGGATTCTACACAAGCTGGATTCGCGATATTCGTCAAAGCTAATTCGAAGGACGATGTTGAAACTCTTGATCGAGCTCTCAATCTTCTGAAAGTAAGTTTTTTTTTTTTTAATTTATTATTTCGTTGAAACAAAATACTTTGATTCATTCAACCTTTTTCCCCCATGTTCTCAATAACGCCAAAGAAATTTATTTTCAATTAAATCAAATAATAACATATACAATGAAAATAATGACATACCAGAGTTACTAAAACTCCAGAATTTACTTATTTATTTCATTGAAAGCTTTCGAAATTTATGCGAAATTGGAATGAACTTTATATATTAAATCACCTACATTAATTAGTAAATGATTAAAAGTACCATCTGCAAACATTTAGATTTAAGGCAAGATAGAAAACATTTTTATTTAGGATAATATTGCTAAAGGCGAATATATTACTTGTTTCAGGGCAAAATCAAAATAACCCAAGTGTACCTCCTGCAAAGTTCACCAGAGTGCAAGGCCACCGATTTCTTCTCGCGCAGCCACGTAAAGGTAGGTCCGACGATTATGAACCGCCGTTGAATGGGCGCATTTTAATACGCCCGCTCTACAGCGTATGGAATCGTTCCTCGATTCGGACGTGGGCGGGGTGAAATAGTACAGAGTACAACGAACCGGGAAAAAAGTACAGTCGTCGCGTCAAAAATCACGTTCAACGAGCCCCCCCCCCCTCCGCCCCGAGCGCTCATTGAAAAATCGAATAGTTTTCCCAGTCAATGCAATTGATGCTCGAGCTAATTAACGTTTGTATATATATATACATATATATATATATATATACATAAATGCACATTATACCGCGAAAAAACGAACCCGCGCACCTATTATATATTTACAAAAACTCGTCTCGCCTTTTGTATACGTACAATTCAGCGCGCGAGCGTGACGATATATATATATATATATATATATATATATATATATATATATATATATATATATGAACGCCTTCTGTTCGCGCGGCATATTATATATGTTTTGTCGGCCGCGGTCGGCCGGCCTTGCGACAAAAAAAAAAACGCCCGGGCAGGTCGTAAATTTAATCGCGCGGGTAACGCGATTCGGCTTGATTCGATTCGGGTCCACCTGCGCGGCCTCCTTTATTTTTCCTCTCTTTTTGGTGTTTTGTTTTTTTTTTTTTTTTGTTTGTTTTCACGTCGACCGTGCTGCGCTCCTTTACTTCCCGTGGTTGCCGCTGTGCGTCGCGCATTTCACCGAGCGCTTAGTTATATTTGTATGCTTTGAAAATTATTGAAAAATTAAAAAATATTAATTTCGGCGTATATGTTCGGAAACATCAGCGGAAGTCTCTTAAAGTAATTATTAAATATTACTACAAAATATTGCAATGAGATACGATCCCCGCCAGGTGGCGTACGTTTCATACCGAGAATTACGCGCAAACGTCACCCTCTACAGCATTGCATAAATCCTGAAAAAAATGTACAACGCACACCCAGTGCTGCGTAAAGCATGCGCGAATCTTGAATTCCGTATCATATAAAAATACTTGGACACTTTAAATGTCAGCATGACCGAAATACGTTATAAAAATGTTTTTGAAATAAAGTACTTATCGATATAAAACTACTTTCGATCCTCCGCGGATCCAGAACGAAAGGATTACTCGGTCGAAATCTACCGGCTCCCATGTATACCGGCAAATAATTGTCCGTTTCCGCGCGCGCTATTACGAGAGAATGAAGAAGAAGAAGAAGAAGAAGAAGAATAAGAAGAACCGAAATAAGCGAAATAAGAGACGTCGATCATAATGAGCACGAGCGGGTGTCTTTTGGCTGGGACGAATCCTTGACCAGAGTGGCCCGTGTCCGAGAAGGGGGGAAGGGCGCTCGATGAGCGGGACAGGGTCGGGGAAGGGGGGAGGGGGGGTGACGGATAAAAAGTAGAACGTACACGAAGCAGATGCTTCGCCGCTTTCTGATTGCAGATCGTCAGCGTGGACGAGGGCGCGCTGGAGAAACACATCCCCAGGCGAACGGCCGATTACAACCACGAGCTCTGCGTCGCTTATTACAAGGTGAGTCGACTGCCCGTCCTATATATGTACATATATATATACATCTGCACACACGTGTGTCTGTGTGTGTGTGTGCGTGTGTGCGTGCGTGCGTGCATACCTACACAGCCGAGCTGCGAAGATAAAATCCCGGGAATATCATCGTCGGGTGAGGGGGGAGGTCGATGCACCGGAGCGAGATAACAGAAGCGAGACACCTTAATACATTCTTTTCTACACATATTTCATCCGATGCGCGAGCAACTGAAACTCGGCGCAAGGCGACGTAGTCGATAATATAGCGTACACATTGTACAAATGCCTCATTGTCTATCGCGATAATTTATTACGAATACGAAGGGAGACGATGAAGGGGGTAAATTTCGCTGGAAAATTATCGCGTACTCGTTTCTCAAGCGTTTGCGCGATCTTTCTGTATAGCCGCCTTGGGTTTTTCATGAAAATGGATCAAAAGCAATGATTTTCAGATGACTATCCACGGACTATTGAGTTTGCACCACGCCCGACAACTTATGTACGAATCAAAAAAATCACGCGCGCGTACGAAATGGTAATGATTCCTAGAAAATTCGTTCATGGAACTAGTCTGCTACGTAAGATAGGCGAGGATGAAAACGTAGCCAACAATGCAAGACATTGGAACAATTTCACGCCCTGCTATTCGGCTAAGCGTATAATATATTCCCATTATCAATGCCGAGCTAATAATCGGATTACGTTCAAACGTTTTACCGATATTTTTCTACACTGCCCCGCTAGATTTATAAATATTATCAAATAAACTCTCATCTCACCCAAACACAAAGCTAAAACTCGCGTTCGAAAACCAAAAAAAAAAAAACAAAAACAAAAACAAACAATAAACATTAAAACGATCGTTTCGTTGCGTGGAAAGAAAATTTTTCCACCTTTCGTTTATCCCCGCGCTCTCTATCGCTCTCGCTCCTTGTCCCATTGCAATAACCGCCGTTCGTTCGGTCTATAAAACGGACTCGACGTGAAAGGGGTGTCCAATCGGAAATTAAAACTTCACGGTTTCCGAGGCGAATTATTGCGGCACGGTCGCATTGCCGCGCTCATACGTACTGCGTACGGGCGAAAGGCTCGCGGGCCGTGTACGCGTAATTTTTTTCTCCCCCCCCCACCCCCCTGCCCTAAGTGCCGTGCGAAACCTTTTGTTCCCCGCTGATAATTATACACGCGCGAGTGGGGAGCAGATGGGGGAGCGGCGGCAGGGGAGGTGAGTGTAATTTTTCGAAATTCCCTCGGTCGGTACGCAGCACGCGCGGCCTCCGCTCCCCGGCGGCGAACCGATTACGATTTCGGAGGTAGATTTTTATCGCTCCTCGTCGATATCGAGGAGGAAACGCCGTGGAATTTTCTGTTACCGTATCTTATTTACCTATTTATCCATGATCTTTCTTTTATGCGCGGTAATTGTAAAGCCAAAATTCCGTTAGCGTTTTAATTAGAATTTTTTTTTTTTTTTTTGTTCATAAATCGCCGAAACTGGCACTATGATTGAGTATTGTTTAATTTCCCACGTAATACATTTTTAATGAATAATGAAACTGTGAATCGCTGTCTATTGTTTTTGTACATAAATTTTGGAAAGAAAAGGCAACCTCTAAGTAACTAAAAAAACACATCTCTTGATTTGAATTCAAAAATTTTCATTGTAAAATGAATTACAATATTTTAATAACAATTGTTTATTACGTTACTTATATAATGGATAATTATGCGGTAAAAGTCAACACGAAATATACGTTATTCGTATTTTTTAAAAATAATTTAACAAAATTTAACAATTACTACAGTAATTTTTTTTATCACATTGAACGTATAAGTTCTTCCTTGTTCCAAATGGTGTATGTTTATATAGATATTTCGCGAGCTACTTTTTCCGGCCCGCGAAAGCCCAAGTTTACGTATATCTGGGAAATCTGAATAAATTATACGCTACCCGTTTGGCGAAACGAGATTTTATTGAGACATAAAAGATAGCGATTTACTCGACAACGGGTATATATATATATGTACATATGGCTTCACGCGCGATTCGCAGTAGATACCCGCCGAGTTGTGCAAGACGAGCAGATCTGGATGTACTACTATTACCAGTACAGCTGCTGCTCCTGCTGCTGCCGCCACTGCGCTCGCTCGTCGTTTTTACTTTCAACGTATCTTATTGGAATTCCTGCGGTTTATACGGCGGTTCATTATTTATTAACAGCTAAAAGTTTTCCTATTTGTAAATAAAATTTCTTCAGGGAATGGTCTGTGTGCGTGCGCGCGTGTGTCTCTGTATTTGCGCGCGTGAATGATTTTCAGAAAATCTCCCATTTTGTCCGTGAAATAAACTCCTTTGTAAATCAATATAACGTTTCTTTCGGATTTATTGTGCGACGGCAAGAACTGTTACGGAGTCTGTGACCGTTTTACCATACTTTTTGCACTTGTCTCATCTCACACACATACACTCTCTCTCTCTCTCTCTCTCTCTCTCTCTCTCTCTCTCTCTCAACTTGTATAAATGTCGGAACACTATTTACAGCCCCATAGCCGTTCTCCAATCCTCGCCCCCCGATTAAGTTCTAAAATTAACCTAAATCCCCATATAAACGCGTGCCAAAAACGACGAGCACAAATGGTATCCTCGAGGACAGAGTCGAGAATTCAACGCGACGACTCGTCGTCGCCGAGTCGAGCGCGGCTTTCGTCGGCGAGCGTTCGAATCCCCGGTGCGAAATTGGCGATAGAAACCGGCATGTCGGTGAGGGGGTAGGGGGGAGGGGGAGGAAAAGGCGACGAGCCCACCGAGCGCGCGGAAGAACGCTCGAAAAACGGCGGGGAGGGGCGGGTGTGCCGAGCCTCCAGCCTCGCGGATATCAGCCGCGCGTGGGTACCGAGATTGCGGCGAAAACTGGTAAGTTGGGCGGGTGGGGGGAGGGGCGCGGTGGCGATGTGCACCGACGAGCGGCGAGGGGCAAAGGTTTCATTTTCCGGATGACCGAGCGACCGCGGGGACTCCCGCCGCGACGGATTCGGGCCCCAGTTCATCGAACTCGGCCTGGGTGCGTTGGGGGGGGAGCGGGGGGGGGACGCGTTGGGGAGCAAAATAATTGCCGTATTTATCCGCCGCCAGCTTGGGACGCCCTTTGTGCGAGCTCCTCTTCTGCCCCCCCCCCATCCTGCCCCGCTCCATCCGCCCGCCGTCCCCGAATAATCAAAGAGTGCAGACAATCGCCGGTAGCCAGCGCGCCTCTTTTCGCGGAAAACGGGATAAATGCGAGCTGACCTTGTCCGTGAACTTTTCCGCGTCGAGCGCAGGTTACCAGAGGCGTCGTACAAAAATCTACTTTGTAAAGTCTCTTTTGTTGTTATATTTCTCGTGGAGGAGGGGGTGGGGCGGGGGATTGGTTAAAGCCCGAATACTAATCAGAAAGCATATAATATCGTGAAATGTTCGGGACGGCAATAAAGTTTCCCTCGTATCTAGAAGTTGGCTTAGCAATTGTAAACGTCCAAAGGCCGCGCATAAATAATGACTTTATTTTACTCTGCCCTGACCTCCATTCGCTCCCCTATTAAACTTATGTAGAACAGTTTTTTTACGGATCGACCTGGCCTCCTTTTATCGCGCCACCTGACTAGTATTATGAGCTTATAACGAACGGTTACGTATAGAATTCGTGATAGAAATAAAATTTTTCCAATGCTAAAAATGGCCGCCTTCCGAAAAGTCTGGATTTTCGAGCGACAGTTCAATAATAACTCGGGAACTAACTAGTGCGATCTCTGGTTAGGGAATCAACTCGATGTCAGGGACCGACCGATTTGTTTCCAATTCAGAAGTAATTTAAATTTAATCATGATTATATATGTGAAAGAAAAATAAACGTCGTTTATAAAGTGCGAACATAATACTGAGTTCTTTATTACCGATTTATTTCAGTACTCAATGATCGATGTATAAATAATAATCTAGCAAATGTCAAATCCAGATCTGGTATGATAAAAGAAAATTCTTGACAACCGTTCTGCAACCTCGGTTTCTAATACAATGACACACTATAGTATCGATATGAATTAACGGGGACATCGTCCATTCGTCGATTTCGCGCTTGCCGCACGTTAAAAGTTGAACACCTGCTTTTCTAAAAAAAGAAAAAAGAAATCTCATTACCTCGAAAGTATTTCTTTCTTTCGATGCGGTTTAATATTGCCATTAGCTCTCCCTCCCATTCGCCGAAAGAGCGAAATAACGCGTAGGTCACTTACGAACGGGTACTCTTCTTACGTAAATGCCCGTAATGCTGTTTGTTTAATAAATTTTAACTTTTCTCTTGTATAGAACTCAAAGCGATGTTCAGCCTTATTAATTAGCAAAACGATGACAACGGGACGTCGAATTAACGTTAACGTTCACGTTTCCGAAGCTTTCACCGAGCCACTTGGTGAATCGGAACGAATACTAACGTTCGCGCTTCATCCGCGAATTTACTATACAGATTTAAAAAAAGGGAAACTTTACATCCATGAAAATCCATCGAATTTCGATAATATACATTTTCACCGACTCTGTATTGTGCAATAAAACGTTGCGCTCCTGCTCTTGGGCTATCCGCTTTTATTCCACGGCCGCCCGTATCTCCTCTATCACCGTATCGGGAACGAGATCGCGCGAGAAAGGGAAATAAAAACAGGGAATTTAAAAGACTGGCGGAGAGTGGACTTGGGGGGGGGGCGGGGAGGGGTGGCAACGGAAACTCCGCGTAGAACAAAGTGACGCGCCCGATTTTTTTAATCCCCCGACTCGGGGCTCGCTCGGTCGTGATTAATTCCGTCTTAAACGCATTAGCATAGATAAGGGAGAGAGCAAGCGAGCGAACTAGGAAGCCGCTAGGGTCCGCGCTGCTGCCATCATTAGCTGAAAAGTCGAGCACGAAGAAGCCCCTCTGGTGAATATCGGGGACGCAAGCTTCTTCCCCATCCCCCGTTCCACACCCCCTACCTTGCACGCTTCTCATTTGCCGGGGTGCACGGTATATATATATATATATATATATATATATATATATATATATATATATATAGACCACGTGTCGTTTGTTCTATCTCCTCCCACTCGGCATCCTCACCGCAATCTCGACACGCGGGCTCTCTTCATTGAATTATTCATTATTTGGAAAGGGGTATATATATATATTTTTTTTTTGTATATATGTGTGTCTGCGTGTATGTATGCAAGACCTCGAAGCGGCTAGGGAGCTTTTTTGATTGCCCACCCTCCCCCCTGGCGCGTGTCGACTAATTATTATCAAAAGCGCACGCGAGCAAAGCCGCGCCTTACGTCGTCGCATATGTATGTATGTGATATATATACACTCGTTTTTCTTGCCGGGGAGCGTCGGTCGCTCGCGTTTCATAAGAGCGCGGAAGTGAGAAAATTGAAACTGCAGCAGGGTTGGGAGGGGGCACGAAGCGGAATTACGCGGAAACTCGGTAATTCACCGACGCAACGCGCGGATAAGCCGAAAGATATATACGACCCGATTTTTCTATCCTCAGGAGCACGTATATATGTATAAATGCAGGGTGTTCCTATACATACAGTGAATTACACCGATACTTATAACGCCATAGCGCACCTCGTAAAAATGCCCCTCCTCTCATCGCGACGCGCGGGCAACTCTCGGTGACGCGCGGTGATTCGGAGGGAACCATCGGCGATCGCGCGAATGCGCGCCGTTTAAACGGCGATCTCTCTCTCTCTCTCTCTCTCTCTCTCTCTCTCTCACCGTCCCGAATTCGATGAGAAAATTATCAGTGTTTGGAAATTATTTAGAGGTGTGATGAGACGTGACGTGGCATTACCGTTTATAATAGAGCATAGATAGTTTTGGAAACATGTATAGATTTTCATTATTTGTTACGAAACAAAACTATATAGTTAAGAAAAAATGTATATAACGAAACCCCTCTCTATTCATTTAACATAATATTCTTAACAGTTACTGTAAACTTGCCAGATCCCGTATGTTTAATTACTTTTTATAAAATTTTCACCCAACTTATTTCGCAATATATTCAATTTATTATATCATGTATTTATTACATATTGCGCTATTTATTTTTATGGCACTGTCTAGAGAAACTTTTCTTTCTCGAATATCGCACTCACGAATGTCTCGCGAATCTAGTCTCTTCTATTGTGAGTATTATTTGAAGAAATAAAAAAAAAAAAAAAAAAAAAAAAAAAAAAAAAAAACGACGGAAAACCAAATGTCTTCCACACCTTATAATTAATATCCGCGCGCGCATATCTATTAAAATATTCATCTCTCGTTCATTTCACGCGCATTGCACGGCGATAATGGCGGCAATGCTAATTTTTCGATCAATGAACGTTTAAATATTCCATTCGTCGAATAATAAAGCGTCGTATCCACGCTCGGATAACGCAACGATTCAATTTCAACATTTATCGTTGGCCGCTCGCGACGTTTTGAATTAATAATCGAAAAGCTTACTCCGGGATCGGTGATAAATCAGCTCCGAACACTGTAAAAGACAGGCAGTTAAATATATATATATATATATATAGATATATATATATATATATATATATATACATATATATGTGTGTGTGTGTATGTACGCGGACAGGCATAGATCTTCGTTATCGACTCGCCTCGGCATTATAAATATATATATATATATATATATATATATATATATATATATATATATATGGCACGCTCTTTCCTCTCGAGAACATTGAAATTCCATCCATCTCGTTCGTATGAGAATCGGAGCGGGCGTTTTCCGTGCTTGAAGAGCTACATGTAAACTTCGTTACATGTGTGTAAATTACGAATTATCATGTCAACGGAAGTGCCAGGCGAGTTAGTTTCATTTTTTTACATTTAAATGCCGACGGCAGCGTGTGTATATCGATCGATTACGTGGATGTGTATAGGTAGGCAGTTATGAACGGGACGGGATTGGCCTATATCGTTATTTAATAAATTTTGCACGGAAGACTTATTGGTACATAGATTAAAAAAGTTTTAATAAACTTCTGCGATATTCTTATTTATTTATAATGATTATACCAGCGTTTATTTTATGAGTTTTATCAATTCTTCCCGCTTGACTCTTGGATTAAATAACGCATATATTTGATAAAGGATAAAAAGTATGATTTTTCCGTTGAAGAGGACGATAATTAAAAGAGTAAAATTAATTATTCGTAATCGTCGTTTATTGATAATTATCAGCGTGCTATATGTTCGTATAATTGACGAAGTTCGGTACGTCGCTGTGTGTTGCTGTTTAAACGACGCGTATTCAACAGCATCGGTGGTTCAGTGGTAGAATGCTCGCCTGCCACGCGGGCGGCCCGGGTTCGATTCCCGGCCGATGCAAGTTTTTTTTTTTTTACTTAATTATTGTATATCATTAAATTCGTAAATACACTAAGTAAACATAATTTTTTAAATAAATTTGCTATAAAATTATTGTTAAATAATTGATTTATTACTGTAAATCTAAAAATTTGCATTCGATTCTCAATATCATTACAGATTAAAGACATAAATTATTCTACATTCGCTATGACACTATTATAATAAATTAAAATAATGTATATGAAATGATATCATAAGCTAAAATTGGATCAGAACTTTCCTTTTACATTTTGATTCCGATTCCGCACGTTAAAAGAACATGTGTAGAATATTATTATATATTTTCAATTACGATATCTGTGAAACCTTTTAAATAACAATATTGAAATGATTTTCTAATAGCGGAATGGATAAAAAAATTTTTTTTAACATAAAATAAACACAATAAATTTTAAAACGCCTTAGCAATATTTATTCATAAAGCATACTTTTATCGAATTACTTATCAATTATCTTAACGAAAATTATGTTTCTCGATTAATATTACCTTTTTAAGAATCTTGTTAATTCAAAAACCAATTCTCGTACCGTAATGAGACATATGAAAAGTCTTTAGAATTTCTCGACCGTTGTTCCGCAACGACTCCTCGATAATTCGAACACGCGGATATGTAAACTTCCCGGTAAACTTGAAATTTCGTGCTGAATTATGATATTAACTAGTTGTCAAGTCATACAGCGCAATTAAATCAATAGACTAGACTGAGACAGATGCAAAAGAAAAATTTAAATTAATAGTGCATAAAAATTTAATCGTCACAAAGTGAGTGTACCATATTGTAATTTTTTTTTTGTAAAATTAAATTTAACACGAGTCTTATAATACGATAGCTTGGTAACTTATTTGAACATTAATTTGTCAGGTCATCTCGTCACATCATCACGTCATGAAAAGTTATTCCAATTCAAGGAATAGCTTGGAAAACTTTTTGTTTATATATGTATATACATATTATATACAAGAGTACAACACAATTTATTAGAAGCTTTTTTTTGTGCAAGATGTTCGCTAAAATTAATTTTCTGGAGAGGTGCGACATCGGACGGAAAAATCTGTGGGCTGAAATCTATCCCTCGCGCGATCAATCATCTGTACAAACGTCAAAGGATCGATAATCGCAATTTTTTCAATTGACCGATGTATAGCCGAGGCTGTGGCAGTTTATCCCAAGAATTTTAAATACATCGTGTATATATATATATATATATATATATATATATATATATATATGCATGTATGTATGTAACGCGTGCCGATTTTCTAATCGACGCCATAATCGCCGGGGCGTCGGACTCCGTCTGGCCTCCCTCAACCCGATCCACGGCTACAGAAATCGCTTAAGGCCGCTTTATTAAATCCGGGCTCGTTACGGGGATTATTTTCCGCTCGCCGCTTCCATTGAACGTGCGTTACTTTGGCGCCCTTACTTTCACCCGTAACACGTCGAAACTATCGCCGTTCGCCCCGCGTCCTTTAGAGAGCCGCGCCGATAATTTTATTTCTGCCAACTTTCAGTCTTTTAATCTTCGTCTCTTAATTTCCATGTCGCGCGTAAAATTTGATATTCCAATGGATTGCTACCAAGTAGCGAGTGCGTGACTGTGTGAAACTTTCCAATGATCGGGATCTTATTATAAGTCTCTCCCCTTGCTTTGGAGGAAATTCTAATAATTTTTTTATTGTCTGACGAAGTCCACGTTCGCCGATCGATGCGGGAATTATTCTCGCTTTTACAAAATACACGTTGTACAAAAGTCCTTCGATACATATTCTACATTGACTACGAAGCGCAGACGTGTACGAGTAAAAATTATCCTAAACTTTATCATCTGTTTGCCGTTGGATGAATTTTGGCAGCGATGCATCGTCACCGTAATCATGGCGCGTTATTAACTGATATTTTCAATAATTTAATACCTATATACCTATTTTCCGTACTTAAAGATCAAAAAAATAGAACATATCGAACATTTTACTCAATCGGTATAAGTCCGTAATATACTTACACTCGTATTGTTTCTGCCATGTGCAGGTACCCTTATGCGCGCATAACCCACGTAACGATTTCCGTTGCCCTTCACCAACCGCGTTGCACGCGCAAACGTGCATCTCCTCGATTGCGTCTTTCTACCGATCTCGACTTTCGCGCGGCAGTTCCTTTTTCATACACACACACACACACACACACACACAGAGGCACACACAGAGGCACACACAGAGACACAGGCACGCAAGCAGGCACAGCTGCCCATTGCTAATCTCATTATCCCCGGCTCAGGAGTACGACGCGACCATGTCCGAGTGGCAGGCGGCCGGGCGCAGGCTCGCCCTGGAGATGTCCGAGCTGAAGGAGTGCACGAGCCTATCGGGCAGCCTGACGCCGCTCAGCCGGCTGCTCGCCGATCCGAACCTGAGGAGGACCGCCCGGGACGCGGACGAGGCGATGGCCGCCCTGGAGGAGAGAGCGGCGCCCCTCGCCGGTGTCGAGCACGTCAGGTGAGCCCGCACGCGGACGCAGCATCGCGGAATGTCCGGCATATGTTTATGTGCATGTGTACTTTTCCGTAAAATTACTGATTATTTGCTTCAATGAGGGATGCCGGTCGATGTTCGACGAGCGAAGGATGATGCGAAATTTCGTTAAACTGTCGGACATCTTCTGCTTGTAAACGATATTTTATTATAAACCTGAGCATCGACTAAACTATCTCAATCTTCGAATCGTGGATTATCGTATTTTTATATATTAAGACAATTTAGCAACAATAACAGGATAACGAAAGATCTGATTTCTGCTGCGGTAATGTGTCACGGGTTCATTTTTATTATTAAATGTGACCTTGGCCAATTGAGCGTCGACCAGAATTACTGACATATTTATGGAAAATTATTCAGTTTCTCGAGAGTCATGGTTTCCAGACCCGAAAAAAATTAATGCCCTACTTATCTTTGTTTTTTCTTGATTTTGCATTTTAAATCGCGACGCGCAGCAGCAGGTTACGATAGGTGTGCTCGAGTCCTAGAAACGTAGATATTTTTATCGAATGGTGAAACGAGCAGCATTGTCATACGTTTCCATAGTTTTTTTTTTTTTTTTTGTTTTTCACCGACTGCCCAGTACCTCAGTTTCGACAGAATCTTTTTAAACACTCCGAGTACATGTTCGCGTACACAATAATTCTTCACGAATCGTTCGAATTGCAATTCTTTACTTTACCCCTGTGCGCGGCTCGGATTCGTAGCCGACTCTTCTTCGAAATTTCTTCATTACTTTAAAGAAAAAAAAAAAAAAAAAAGAAAGAAAAAAAAAACAAGGAACGAAAGAAAGCCAACCAAAAACGAAAAATATCCCTAAATTACAGATGTACAGGCGTGTAGAACGAGCGCGTTAACTCTTCCCATCGCGGAACGCCTGCAGTTTCCAGCTACCACAACTACGCGCCGTAATAATAAAACATTCGCAATTGCCGATGCATGCGAGCCACGCTGCGCTCGCTCGCATCGCCGACTTATTTTTATCCGGCGATTCGCACGCGCGCGCGGCGTTGTCGCTTTCCTTTTCTTTTCCGTCATTCTTTTATCCTCTCTATCTCTCTCCCTCCCTCTTTTCCCTCTGTCTTCGTTGCTCGCTCGCTCGCTCGCTCGCCCTCTGCCTCTTTTAAATCCATCGGCGCGGCCCGCGCACAATGAGGTTTGTTTAATGTACAAATGAGCATACAAGACCCCATCTAGACCATTACGCGTGCTCTACCATGCGCATTTATAGAGGCCGCAGATCGGCTCAATGGGGCTTAACGTACTATTGTTATGCCATTTTAACCCGGTACGCTCGGTTTCTCTCTCTCTCTCTCTCTCTCTCTCTCTCTCTCTCTCCCCGTATCTATATTCCCTGCTGCGGTCGCGCCGGGGCAGTAAAAGCGCGAGTTGCATATACGTATATATATCTGTAGACGAATACGGCTCCACAAATTGTAGGGAATAAAAGTTAACTGCGCCCCTTTGCGGAGTTTCTTAAGGAACAAAAGGAGCAGCCAGGATGGCCAGTTTGGAGGGCATTCTAAAGCAATAATTTACACACGTACAAACATAGACACAAATACATAGATATCGCGGAAAAATAATCCGACTTCCATCAACTCACGATCGTTTTTTTTCTTTATATTTAATCACTGCATTAGAGCAGTTTATAGGAATAATGTAAAGGCAGTAAGAAAAACTTTAAAAAGCAATCGAAGAAAAGAAATCGGTTTTACGTATTTGTTCTTATTAATTCACATTTCGTAATTGAAATGGATTTAAAAATGCATCCTGAAAGTACACTAATAATTGAATTATAATTTCCAAATGAATAAAATGTACAATGTAGATTAATCCTCTCCTAATAGTAATACTCTGCTTGGATTTGAATTTAAATTACTTATGACCGGTATCCAAGTATTTAAATAGATTTATCCCATGACTCGAAACTGAATTGACTTTGAAATTATTATAATAAATAGTTAATGAAATTTTGGTCAATTTGCAAAGGTCTTATTTTCTCGCTTGCCTGTATGATTTTTCTTCGAACTTGGGCGTATAATAACAGAAGATATAGAAATAACGAAAAATTTATTATTGAAAACCCAAAAGAAATCGAAGTATAAATAAAAATTGTATATTCGAAAAGCTTCTTTGGTAATCGACATAATCGGTTCATCCGTATGCTTCGCGCGAGGCATGCCGTATTATCACAGTTTTATCATTGTATCGGGGGTGGTGGCGACACGTTCAACTTAACAAACGGAAATCGAACGATCCTACCTTCGCCGACCCTTCAACAATGGCGCGCTCAATGTCTTACCCTTATTTTCGCCCCGCAGGCTGTCGCTGGAACGAGCCCGCCGACTCCTGGAGGAGGTCGGGAACGCGGCCACCAGGCTCGAGTCCTCGTTCGAGTCCAGGCGCGCGACAATCCGCAACTTGGCCGTCCTCAGGAGCATCGAGGACCAGGCGCGCGAGGTAAGTCATTGGACGTTTTTCTGGTCTTGGCCGTTTGACTTTACGATTTTATATGCTTTCCCGCCGTATATAATACCGGCGTCGGTACAATGCCATTACCGGTTCAGTACCACGAATCTATGGTTGTCGTATCGATGCATTTCCGTCGACACCTTTATTTTTATTCAGAAACGAGCGCAAAGGAACGTGGTTGCAAAAGTTAGCTTTCGTGAAACATAACTTCCGTTAAGTCTTCAGTTTGGCTAGGTAGTGTAACTTAGTAATTAATTTCGTTTTTTACATACTGACGGATTCGAATTTTTTCACTTTTATGGGCTGATGATAAAGTAGGGCGAAATCTCTACGTTTTACGTTCTATTATTATTATTATTATTATTATTAAGCTACTTAATTCTGGACATCGGTATTAGCTCTTCGTAGATATTGTATTATATTTTATTATATTTTCTACTCGTCGTATTCAATTGTCACATGATTTAGATCATCTTTTAACTTATGAAAAATAGCCATCGTACAATTATCGACGCGTGTGTAACCATCAGCCAAAGATATTGTAGACTCCCCTCGTCAGTACGTTAATTACTTTATGAAATATAAACATTCAAATAAATGTATAATAACAATAGTTTACCTACATAAAAGGTTTTATTCAGTCGTGAGAAAATATCTACAAAGTATTGGGCTGAAGATAAAACTACAAATGATAAAATAGAAACTATTCGCAAATAGAAATAGAGAATCAATGTAATACGCGCGCCTGGAGATGTCGTATACGGGCATCAAAGAGGTCATCATTATATTATTATTGCGGCAAATCGACGCATTCGCGGCGCATGACCGCGTGACTCCCTATATCATCAGGGGCACGGCGAAAGCAGAAACAGTGACGGTGAGAGAGAGAGAGAGAGAGAGAGAGAGAGAGAGAGAGAAGAAAGGCAAAGCCACGACGAGCATGGTGGCGCTTCCGGGAGACCGTGGTTAATGCCTCTTGGACCTTCTGCTGGGATGAGGCATTCCAAATGGGTAACGAAGAGAATAGAAGAGAGAGAGAGAGAGAGAGAGAGAGAGAGAGAGAGAGAGAGAGAGAGAGGGGGGGACAGACGGAGAATCTATTACCGATACATAGGCCTACTTAAAAATTAGGCCGGAGATTTCGTAACGGGAGCCGCTGCGGCGTCGTCCCTGACGCTCCTTCGACGTCCCCATTCGAAAGTCGCGGATCGGGCATTATTACCGTAATGACGTTACGCGAACCGCGAGAGAGGTGCGCGAGAGAACGCCCCTTTTTCCTTACGTTGTTTTTTTTTCTTTTCTTTTTTTTTTGAGTTACGCTTTTTATTGTCTTTCTAGGTCACCAGGTCCTCGGCCTATACGAGTCGTACGATTTTTTGGCTCGACTTACACTAGCCGACGACGATACGAACGCGTATAGTTTATCGAATGGAAAAAGTACGTGCGCTTGGGAAAAGGACGCGGAGATCGCGGCTGATGTTTATATACAAAAAAAAAAAAAAACTTTGGCTAAAAATATCGACTTCCATATGTTAAGTTGCTTACTTTGGTCGTTTAACAGGATACAAGTGGATAGTTATACAGAAAATAAAGATCAGCCAACATTTTTTATATGCTATAGTTAAAGTTATTCTTAAAATATATAGATTTATATATATATATATATATATATATATATATATATATATATATATATATATATATATATATATATATATATATATGTATATATATGTATGTATATATACATATAGATTATTGTTGTACTTCGAAGCTTTTGTGACGCCATGTATAAATCCGATTCATCCCAATCTCATCTTAATCAAAACTGATATAACGGATTTACTGAGTTTCCATGGCATAAAGAAGCTATTATATACATGCTATACACCTATGATGAATGACAGCGAGTGACTTTGAAAGAGTTCTCATATATATACAGATTAATCTTCCGCTCATATTTGAATTCATAATAATGGCGTCACGTGAGAGAGGTAGAGAGAGAGAGAGAGAGAGGGAGAGGGATATGAGAGAGAGAGAGAGAGAGAGAGGTAGAGAGACAGAGAGAGAGAATCAAAGAAAGAGAACGAGAGCTTGAAGAACCATAGAAATATCTCGGTTAATTATGTATATGTACCGGATGCAGATTTTCTCAAGACGCTGTAACGTAAATTCGAAACATTATGAAAATAAAGAAGCCGTCTAACAGCTTAAACGGCGCCCACATTGAATTTCTACCGGTGATGTAAGGCCACTGTTAAATATCGACCGTATTTTCGCTCGTTTAGCAGTTCTTCGAGCCGATCCTCGCTGTTTCCTATTTATAATTTGTTTTTGTTTGTTCTTTTTTTTTTTTTTTGGAACAGTACATTGCCTTCCGAAAGAGCGGAAACAGCCGCGCCGTTCAAATACGCGTCGGCAGAACGGCGTCGGGACCCGTCGGACGCTGTTCGAGAACGCGATTTCCTCGCGAGACGTAATGAACGAAGAGGGTGATTCGCTCGATATTATACATGGCTTTCTATACGCGTAGAGAGAAAAAGGCCGTAATATACAAGTAATGTCAAGTCGACATTTATCATAAAAGAAAAGGAGCGAAAAGAAAATCCTCAATGCCTCATCGATACAAAAGGAGGAGGTATCTCTCGCGCTTTATGCAGAAAATAATAGGACCAGGCGCGAGAGCCCCGCACTGTTCGACACGTCTCTCAAGAATTCCGAGATGTATGCGAGTATATAATATACATTTATACAGACACACTGACAAAACTTCCGTTCGAAGGGGGTCAGGGGGAGCGAATTAATCAGTCCTATTCTTCGCAGTGCATCCTTCTCACTCGATGTATATATATATATATATATATATATATATATATATATATATATATATATATATATTATCTAGCACTCGTAGAAGAATCATCATAGAGAGGACTAGTCCGGGTCCCGCGTGAGCTGCACTCCTCCCTCTGACCCCCCTTCTTCCCACTACTCCACGGCCATGGGAAAACAAGTCATTGCGCATACTGGCTCGCGCGCGGTTCATTCAGGCTCGCCGCCGATAAGGCCGGGCGAGGGATGGCGGGTGGGAGGGGGATAGCGCGTTTCGCATTGTTATATCCAACGACCCCCCTTTTCCGCTGCGGGTGTCTATGCACGGCGTAACGGTCACCGAATATATATATATATATATATATATATATATATATATATATATATACATATATACATTCACTGGCACACGCGCACACCCTCGTAATATTCCTCCGTTGGTAGCTCCCGCGCACGCTCGTTAATCAATGCTTAAAGGAGCAGCGGGGCACGCGCGGCTGTATATATATATATATATATATATATATATATATACACACATATATATATATATATATATATATATATACACTCCAGAGCCGAGCGCGCGCGTCACCTATAACGGCGGAGAGGACGAGCGAGCGTCTCGCCTGTTACGCGATCGCACCGCCCGCTCTGGGCGCGCGCGCGACTGTTACGTGTCGTTTATGTCACTGCCGCGGTAACGGTCGCCTACTCCTCCTCCGCCGCCACTTGGCGCTTCGTACTTCTCTGCGCCTTCCTCCCTCTCTCTCTCTCTCTCTCTCTCTCTCTCTCTCTCCTTCGCTCCTTTTCCTTATTCCATCCTGTTGACTCTGTACGTGTGTACGTGAGTGCGCGCGCGCGTGCGTGTGTGTGTGTCTGTGTGTACATAATCCGGGGGACCAAGGGAGGGGGCGCCTGAATGTCAGCCTCGTCGCGCGGCGACCCGGCGATGTTTATCGCCGCCCGCGGGTAGGGATTTTAAGTCACGCGGGCGGTTTGCGGGGATCCTTTTTCCTCCCTCCCCCCCCACCCCACGTCTTCGCGTCGACGGCGCACCGTTCGGCTCATTTTTGTCCCCGCCCCAACTCCTCCCGCCCCCCCTCCAACCCCCGCCGGCGTCGTCGAGGTGACCCCCCCCCCGTACGTATAATACCTCTCCGCGTGGTCGTCTACCCGCCGTGGTCTCACGTTACGCGCCCGCCGTAGCGACGCTGCAATGGCTATGTATGCATATAAATATATGTGTATATATATTACGCTTGCGAGCCGAGTGAGTAATGACTGGATTCCGAAGGGGTGTTTTATTGTTCTTTTTGGGTCGTTGTTTGTCATTTTTTCGACAGAGATTTTCGCGAAACGCGTAACGGGACGAAATTGGATTATAATGCGGGATCCAACGTGGAAAAGTTCGGAAATATATATTTTTCTTTTTTAGTTATTTGGGTTATATTTGGGATTGAATAGAGTTATTGATTGATTATCGAATGTTCAATGTCGAATAGTAGTTGAGATTTCTTTCTAAAATTTTGTTTATTAACTTCGCCTGACGGATTCGATCATTCGGATATTGGGATATTTTTGGTTTATACGTGCACATAGAAACGAACGTCTAAAATATTATATTATATTATATTATATGTAAAGCAGAGCTAAGCATGATTATGCCAATTTAATCCTGCTTGTGTGCAAAAGCTTTTATTTTTTAACAGAGTATAACTATAAATTTCTGTAGACAATCAATTTTGAAAATGAATGTCCGTCTACAGTATTTGTGTACAGTCATGTACAGTCTAGAGTACTTTTTATGCTTACGTTTCTACCTCCGTTGCTCGTTCTCTTGTTGCCCCCCCTCCCCCATTGATTGCTCAACGTTACGACAAAATCTTCATACGTAAGATCAAAGAGCGAACGTATCTAAAAGAAGAAATTCTGTTTTATCATGTCACAATATTTCACGGACTATCTTCCTTTCGAGTTATTATTAATTTTTTTTTTTTTGGCTTATCTCCTCGGTGTCGCTTTGCGGTCGAAATTGGACGAATCTATATATTTATGAACGCTCGTGCCGTCAATTTGGCAATTATCGCGAGGCATAATCGGAACTTAACCCGATGGCACGGATCCGATGCGCAACGAGAGCGCCCCCGGCGTCCGCTTACCGTACGACGAAAGAAAAATTACCATGTACGAGCGCGGGCGCATCGATGATCATCGTTATTATCATTATCATCATCATCATCATCATCATCATTATGATTATTATTATTATTATTAAACGGTTCGGCCAAATATTTCAAGCCCACCGTCAAAAGTTCGGATGCGGCCGATAACCGGGTCTCCGTCGAAGTGATTCAAGAAAATCCCGGCGGCGATAGCGTCGTGCACATGTATGTGTGTATATATATATATATATATATATATATATATATATATGCACACTGATCGGCCCTGATCGATAAGGGCAGGTGGTTGCGTGCACGGTAAAGCCGCCGCTACGTTTCGGCGAGGCCGCACTTCCGTAAATGTACCGGGAGTGAGAGAGAATGAGGCACAAAAAGAGAGTCAGAGAGAGAGAGAGAGAGAAAGAGGGGAGGGGAGGTGGGGCCGTACGTCAATTTTATTGAAGCGTTCGTCGACTCCCAAGCCGCCGCTTCGCGGCTTCTTCGATCTTTCGGTTTTACAACGGCAAAGGTGTCCTCCGCTCCCCCGCCCCTCCCCGCACCGCCCACACTATCCTCCCGGAACGAGCGGGCGATCGGCTCCGTTCGAATTACCGGTTTTATTATTGTTATTATTATTATTGTTATTATTATCATATATTTATCGTCGCAAGGCTTCGAGCTCGTAAAGCGAGAAAATTGCCGCGCTTGCGAGCGCGAGCGCCTGAGCTTTCGGCCAACCTTGAGGGGGGGGGGAGGTGAGGCGGACCAGGGGGCGGGGGAGCGCGAACGAGTATCTTTTGTTTATTGCCCCGCCGCGCGCGAAGAGATACGGGCGAATTTTGCCGCGCGAGGCAGTTCGCGGGAAGGGGGGGGGGAGTCCGGTAGGACTCGGGAATTTCGGGTATACATAAACGGGCTTGTAAAGTGCGCGGGAACGAGCGAGCGGGCACTTTGACAGTGGGGGGGGGGGATCCTTGTTTTCTTTTGCAGCGAGGCGGAAACTCGGTGTTAATCCCTTGTACGTAGGAGTGTAAATTATCGTCGTACGGGGTTAAAAAAAAATGATAATAACACTGGGCGGTAGATGTATCGAGATTTATCAGTCCTTAGTACATTTTACTACGTCCTTTAGTGAACCGGGGTTCGGATTGAAGATTCATTCTTATCGAACATTTGTATGTGTTAAAATTACGCAATTATTTTCGTGTACGCACTAATAAACTGTGTACGCACTTTTTATCAACAAATGCATGCGCTTGCGATTTTATTAAATATTTTCTGAAGGGACATTTTTGATTTTTCTACAAATCGAATTATTCTATGTTGTAATACAAAACTGCTTCCGAAAATAACTGTAAAGACCTCGATTTTTTAAAGGGATTCTTTGAACGAAAGAAATTTTCAAACAATTTCAAAAGAAACACAAATTACTGATAAATCTAATCAATTTTTTTTATAATTAGCATATATCATGAATTAAGACAATTATTAGCAAATACTAAGAAAAGTAGTAAAACCTCATGAAAATCTATATATTTATTATTAATATTAGTGTATATTAATATTATATAGTAACATTTTATGGATATAGTAATATTATCTATAACATTAGTTACCTTTAAACGTAATTTTAGTACGTGAAAAGAAAAAGAAAATTGATCAACATTTAGTCAAACAATAGCTTTTACATTGTTGAATAACGAGAACAAACACGCAATCTTTACCTTGAATCATGTATACATCATTGTAATAGCTATATATATATAATCGCGCTGAATTATATACAGACGGCTTTTGTAAAAAGCCGCGCCTTTCGTCGCCGACAATGGAACCTTAAAACAATAATGCGTGAGCTTCGGAAAAGCCGCGCGCGCGCTCGCAGGTCGACGAGGAGGTGCTGCCCCGACACGAGAGCTTTCCTCCTTCTCGCGCGCGAGCGCTTGCGACTCCGCGGGATCAGCTGTGTTCGGTTGAACGGCGGGCCCCAACGTGCTTCTACATACATGTTTGCATATATCTATATACAGGTACACGATCACTTTGCGCGCGCGCGCATAGACACGGAGGTGGTGGGGAGGGGAGCGAAGGAGGGAAAGACAGAGCGCGAGAGCGCCACCCATGAGTATCGAATCCCGTTAGAGATTCGGCCGGCCGCTTCGCTCATCGCGCGGGGGTGGGGTCGGCGTGGCGGGGGAGGGAGGGGGGGCGGGGGACGGAGGGAGAATTTATCCCACACGCGCATGTGTATGCACTGAGAGCCCGCGGGCGCGCTTGTCCCATACTGTCACTCGGGTCGCGCTCGCGGGCCCGCGCACACGTTGCCCGCCGCGCGGATCTCGCTTCGAGATCGTCAGATATATTTTACAGATATTCACATATACACGAGCGCGCGCGTGTGTGTGTATATATATATATATATATATATATATATATATATATATATAATATAGATATACAGTCGTACTTGTCTAAGTACAATGAAAAGTAGGTCGTAAAACCGCGAGCATCCGTAATTGTCGTCGCGGCCGCTTGGGCAATTGTTGTCTTTTTGCGCCCCACCCTCGCCGGCATCTCCCCCTGCGAACGCCGGCTCGTTGGTGCTTGCGTTGATACGCCGAAAGTTCGGGCGTTCGGTGCGTGCGTGCGTGCGTACCGCTGTGTATGTGGGTGTCTGTGTGCGTCGGTGCGTCTCTATTCTTTATCACCTCCTACCCTCCCCCCCCCACCTCAACCACTCGCCGAGCGGGGCAGCGACGGAGCGCACGCGGTGAATCCGAGGGCGGGTTCGACCGTGCACCAGTGCTCGGAGCATTGGGGATTCGGCCCGTGTGCCGAGGACGCTCCGGGTGATTCCTGGCGCTTGCAGCCGAGAAGGAGGAGGAGAGGAGGAGCAGCTTCTCGCCGGTGAGTCGACGACTGATGGACATTGTTTGGGACGTTTTTTTTTTTCGTTCAAGGGCCTGGGCGAAGCGAGCTGCGGGCTTTTTGCGTTCGGCGGGAGGCGGATAATTTTGCCTTTTTTTTGTTATTCATTTAGCATTTCTCAGCAATTTCTATATTTAATAGTAAGTGAATAGATCTTGTGCTATTGTTCAGTATATATCAGGCTATCTGTCAATATTAAAATACTTTCAGATTCTAAAATCGTGAAGGAATCACTTTTTATCCTCGTGTATTCTGTAAATATAAGGGAATTATTTTCAAGAGATTCGAATGATGTACAAAATTGAATATTTTCGTGAACAATCTTTATATATATATATATATATATATATATATATATATATATATATATATGTATATATATATATATATAAAGATAACCAAAATCTCCAAATTTTTGATTTTGTAAAAGCTATACCGTCTGATTGGTAATCTCTATAAAGGCAAATATATAACTATACAACACAGACTGCGTAAGCATATTATAACATATAATGCAGCCGGAATTGTTGTGTCATTCTCAAGGACCAATAATTTCCTTACGATGCTCTTTCGATTTGGCGCATAACACAATCCTGTAATAACGTAATTAGGAAGTTATGTATATCATTATATATTCGAAATTTCATTTTTATCGTTGAGTAATTACGCGCGCGCGCGCGCGTGTGTGTACGTATGTAGATTAAGGTTGATGATATCGGATTATAGAAAACGAGATCGTTATAAAACAATAATCTTGAGTTCATCTGCTGTATATATATATATTACACATACATATACAAGGATTTGATAATCTATAATACATCTGTGGCGTGAATTCGAATTTCGATTTTTTACTCATACACTTACCATACAGAGTCCGCCAACCATTCGTCTCATAAAATTTTATTAAGCTATGGTAATTTTTTAGATTTTTCCCGACTGTAATCAAATTAGCGGATAATATTGTAATATTTACTAAAAAAAGTTTCTGCGTACGTAGATACACACAGACATGCGCATGCCCAATTTTTATAATTTAAAATTTTAACGCATAATTATATTTACGAACTACTTATTTATTTCCATACAATGAGACAGTCCATTATATACCGAAAATATTTCGTTCATCATGATCGGTGCCTCGAGAGACCGGCAATTACGCAACCAAACTTACGCGATGATCTCGTTATAAACACGACGTATTTTGAAGGTCAGCGAGAGGGAGCAGGGGGTAGGGAGGAACCTGTAGAGATGCAAGCGATAAATTGGAGAGAAAGAGAGAGAGAGAGAGACAGACAAAAGTCGGACACGTGTAGTATTCCTGAGCGCGCGTGTATTGACACAGTGGAAAGCTATTTAGGCTGACGGGAAATTATAAGTGTGAGCCCACCCAATTAATTATAATATATATATATATATATATATATATATATATATATATATATATATACATATTCATATATATAAAATCCGTCTTGTGCAGTTAGGCCACCTGACCGAGCTGGGCGGTACACAAAAGGTGCACATACGTGTATAATATACAGCATATGTGTATATATATATATATATATATATATATATATATATATATATTCGCCCATCGACCACACGCACACTTAATATATTAAAGTTCCGTAAAATCGATCGGCTGCTCGATCCTCGCGCATTGTCCTCGATGCCGGCAAGAGTGCGAAATCAATAATAAACTATCGCGGGCGGTCGGAGATGTATATTATAGGCGTATAAGTACGGGGCTCTGATCGAGTGCGCGTGAAATTACATATATATATATATATATATATATATATATATATATATATATATAGTGTGTGTGTGTGTGGTGTGTGTGTGTGTGTGTGTGTGTATATAGGGATTTTCAGGTCACAACGAGGGCTAAAAATAAGTACGCGTGATACTTTTCGCTTTGTATAAAATTAATTAAAGGGCATCGTAAATAACTCTTCGAACCGACGTTTAAGATTTAAGTATTATAGGGCGCCCGATATAAATGATAAACTGTGCAAATACGAGATACGTATATTTATATCGAGGAACAAAAAGAAGAAACAAGAAAAACAAGCGTGCTCGAGATGCTAATAGATATTACAGCTAAAAGTGCGCGGAGTTCGATTACGGGGCGGTTAATGCCATACGAGCATAAAGCAGATCTCTATAAAACGTGATCGATCGCGCGTATACGCTATCACGACGCGCTATTATCACGAAAATTCGGCTTTTCTCGCGCCCAATATATCTTGTGGATTGACTGGTCAGCCAGTTATAGAAAATTTCATTTCAATCAGAGAAGCTGGCTTCTGTCATTTTTTTCCCTTTTAATATAAAAACCATAATCGTGCGTATTTTCATTTCCGGCCTAAATGCTCCGAATAATTAGCGCGCATTTTCAAACTGTTCGATTATCAGAAAAAAGATCTCGTCTAGTATGATTATGGTAAGCTATGTCGATGCCAGCCAAAGCTGTACTCAATGAATTATATGACAATAACTATATGAATATTGCGAAAATTGTTAAATCGGACGATATTAAATAATTTCGTCTTTTTTTTTGTTGATAATAGCCCGTTCTATCGATGCGTGCTAGACGCAGCTGCGTTCGTTAGTGAATCAATTTCGTGCAGTTTTTCAAATATTAAAATCCGTAGCGATTGAAGATTAAGTAGAAAATTGTCGTAATTTAACGGGAAAAAGAAAAAAGAAAAGAAGAGCGTTTAACGTGGTAAAAGTCATCGGTTCGTGTATTTTAGTGGAAACGACGACTATACCAACGTCGGCCAAAAGCAAACAGCTCCCGACAGACAATTAGACGTTTCAATTCAGACTTTCCGATGTATATCTGTATGTACAAAAATGAAATCACGAGCCTCAACTTGTCGGATAATTTTTGATAGGAGCTGCACAATTTTTGCTTCTTTGCGATCTGCATATATCTGATCTGGCCCCGATATCCAACAAAACCGGATTATAAAATCTCCGAGCGCTCTATGCAGACGCGATATTACTAATAATAATAATTAAACTTGCAGCTTATATATATATATATATATATATATATATATATATATATATATATACACGTCATGATTCGCAAACAACCTCCGCTTTGGATTCGAATTATCTCTACATATAATCGCAGTGCCTCGCATTGTTTCTAATCCAAGAATGAATGCACACGTACATGTACACCTTCAACGCGTACAGATCCATATACGGTGTATAATGTACTGACGCGCGCGCGAGCCCGCGAATTCGTATCCCGGGGCGATTCGCGTTCGACTTCCGCCCCCATCGAGCCGGACGTAGACACATCGTGCATCGTACATCCTTCACTTATCAATCTGTACTTTCTCCTTGGTAGAGGAACTTCTCCCGCCCCCCCTCCCGCTCCCTGTCCGCCTCCCTCGCTCGCAACGAAAATATCTTTACTTTAAGATAATGGCGAGGTGCGGTCGCGGAAAGTAAAAGTACACATGTGATGCATATGGTACGTAGAAACTAATCATAACAACTACAACAACAACAAAAATAATAATAATATATAATTATTATTATTATTATTATTATTATTATTATTATTATTATTAATAATTCTAAACGCTCAATTTGTGAAAAAGCAGCGAACGGGCATATTAGGGGTGGGGAGTGGACGAAGCAAAAAAGTACAATAACACAGCGTATGTAGGAGCTTATCCTCTCCCTCTCTCTCTCTCTCTCTCTCTCTCTCTCTCTCTCTCTCTCTCTCTCTCTCTCTGGGTGTGTGTGTGTGTGTGTATGTGTGCACGCGCGCTTTACAAGATAACCGAAGGCGATTTTGTCCATAACCGTTTACCTCCTGCTCACTGTGCGGTTCACCGTGATACCGTTCATCGGGATTTTATGTTTTTTGCGTTTTTTTCATTATTCATCGGAATTAACGCGGTCTCGCGCGATTTGGCTTCATAACGACGCTCTCTCTCTCTCTCTCTCTCTCTCTCTCTCTCTCTCTCTCTCTCTCTCTCTCTTTCTCTCTCTCTCACTCACTTTCGCACACAACTTCAGTGGAACGTGATTTTTACCATAAAATTTAAAACATAACGGACGTTATTAATTTTCATTGCATTATTCTGAAGCGAGAAAGTGTTCGCCATCAGTACGTTGATGAAGGACTTTTTGTGTGTATATATATATATATATATATATACATATATCGTTCTTCTTATATATATATATATATATATATATATATACATATATCGTTCTTCTTATATATATATATATATATATATATCGTTCTTCGCGCGCATTTCGACCATAAGTAGATTCTGATATTTATTACAATTTCTGCCGGAAAACGCGCGTTACGACACTGATTAACATACGACTTTTTTCATTGGCTAGTCGACAAATCGCGTACTAATTGATCAGATTGTGAGGAGTGATCGCGCATTAAATGGCTAATCGATGGAGCATAAATCAGAGATCATGCAATAAATTTTAAAACCCATTTTGATTATTCAACTTTGAGATGTAGGCGAAAGATTATTGGGGAAAATTGAATTTCTACACGTTCACGGTTAGATAATCCAAGAAGAGAAAAAAAAATTAATAATCGAAGCATTAAATGTTCATTGATAAGATTATTTTTTATAATGATACAAAATACTTCTCGTGAAAGGATTTGAGATCTGAAATTTTTGTTTGGGATACTGTAAGTGTAAGCTATTCTTTGAAATAATAAATATAACGAATAACTACAGAAATAACAAAAAAAAATTGCCGAGAAAATAAAAAATCTCCGAGTTCCGCCATTATAGAAATAGTTATATGATGATATGAAGATATGACATAATTATATGACATAGTTAATCTAATTTTTACCTTTTCTCATAAAATAATTAGTGCTTGCTATAGAAATAAATAGCTCAGAAAATCATTGCGACCATTATCCTTTATATTATGCACTTTATCTACACTCTGTCTCCCCCCCCCTCTCTCTCTCTCTCTCTCTCTCTCTCTATACCTCTCTCTCCTCTCTTCTCTTTCCCAATATTTTCCTATCTGTCCCTTTTCCCCCAAAACGCGTTCTTCTCGTTAATATCTCGACGTAAATCCTGCGGCCGTAGAAACGGCATGCCGGTGATAGAGGTCGCTATATATATATATATATATATATATATATATATATATATATATAACATAATACATAACTATATACATAAACCTTCTTCATTATCCCCGTGGTACGGCAACCGCATCACGATTGAGATTCGCATTGACTTTCCCGGCCTAACTGCCACCTGCTTTAAACGATAGCGCTCGCCCGGCGTAAAGAGAGCCGGAGCGAGAGAGTGAGTTTCATTTGACCCCCCCCCCCCGCCCACCGGCGAGGGACGCATTTTCGTCGGCGGGGCTCCCTTGATTGCACGGACGGCGTTTTCTCCGGCGTTTTCTCATGGTGGTAGTTTTCAATTTTCACCGTTGATTGCGACCAATTTTCTTGCGTCGAGAGGGGGAAGCGATGGGCTCGATCGGGCTTGGAGGTTGCCCGCCGATTATTACAGGATGGATTTATTGCCTGTCCAAAAATTTCTGGTAAAGCTCGTATACACCGTTGTGATAATTGGACCAAGAATCTCGTATTGTTAAAATTTCCAATAAAGTTATCGCGTCATTTTTATTTATTAAGTTGGTCGGATGGTCGACAGTTTTTTTTCTTATCGGCAGATTGCGAACGGATAATTCAATATAAATGGTTTTAATTAATAAGTCATTGTCATGTAACATGAACATCATTATAATTATGGTATTATTAACATCCATGCTATATAAATATCAAACAAACTTTTTAATCACTACCTAAAAAGCTTTTGGGACCTTCTAAACTTTAGATCCTAAAAAATCTATTGATTTATCCTTAAAAATTTATTCATTCAAAATGAAAACTTTCGGGAAAGCGTCTCATAAGGATAAAAATATACCGCGCTCAAAGCGCGCCCTCTTTCAAACACACCACTACCCATCGAATAAAATATTATTTGCGGGCAATTAGGTCGCCAACGAAATCATATAATAACGAAATTCCCACGTATCCCAGCGCGCCTATGCGATTCATCCTCTCGGCAGTCTCCACCACCTCCTCTCTAACGCCCCCCTCCCTCCGTCCGCAACAAACGCAGAATTACAGTTATAATTCGGAATCGTCCAGGTGCGAGAAAGGGGGCGAGACGAACCCCCCGCCCGCCCCTCCGATCAACGCTAATCATCCCCACCTCTAATTGAGTCCTGCAGGCCTCGCGCGCGCCTCGGCCCCGGATCTCCATTAGCCGCCCGATGAATCACGCCCGCGATCGATCGGCCGTTCGATCGCCGCGCGGTGGGTCCCGCGGGGGCGGGGGGGCGAGGCGGTGGGGGGGTTTCGCCTCGTTTCGTCGTTAATCCCAGGCGCGCGGGCACTCTCCGCGCCGCGGCCCAGGCGGGAAAGCGCTAAATCGCGCTCGCGGTTTGTCTCTCTCTCTCTCTCTCTCTCTCTCTCTCTTGCTCTCAGCGTCGGCCTTTTATATAAAAGCCGATGGGCGCGGCGAATTAATCTCAATTTGCCCGGCGCGCCGCGGCGAGCGGCCGGGCGATGCAGTCGCGCCGATTCGCGCCCGTGGCGCGGGACGGTGCCGAGTGGTTTTTTCTTTTGGTTTTTTTTAATATTTTCTATGCTGCGTCGCTCTGTGGTCTTTGTATTCTTGCGTACAGGATATGTAGTCCTGTTTGAATTTGCAACTTAGAACGACTACGAGAGAATGACCTGCAATGGACGAAGTTGCAGGGATAAAAGTTGAATGGGGGGGGGGCGAAGGCGCCCCCTTATCAATATCAAAGCTTGATCAAATTATTTTCAAGTTCAGCTGGTGGTCGAATAAATATTTTTTTTTTTTATCAACCGGAAAACCGTATCACGAGCAACGGAATTGTATAGCACGGGTTTCTTTTGTCGAGAACATGCGTAAAATTGCTATATGATACCATGAAAACATATTTAACTGATCACATACATTTTTTAAGACGATAATCTGCATTTTTGATTCTTAATGGAGAATAAAGAAAAAAAAGGGGGAGGAAAAACCTCGGAACAATTCGACGCTCGTCTGTATGTATTCCATTTATTGGGTCAAGGTCTTTTGTCTATACCAACGCGAAGTCTATACCGACTGCATTATACGTGTATATATATATATAGTGATGCACTCGCTCAGCGTCCGTGTCGGCCGCCTATAAGAGAAAGTCCAATGGAATTATTAGATCTCCTCCCCGCGTTTGCCAAGAATCGCCGCGCTTGCCGTTATCAGACGATATATATATATATATATATATATATATATATATATATATATATGTACACATATATATATGTAATATAAAATAATCTCGCGCGCCACGCCAGCTGCGCCGGCCTGGTTTAACTGGGGGAGGAGGGGGGTCGTTGTTATAATACAGCGGCGCGCGCCAAGGTTCCAATTTACGGCTCGATCGGCACCGAGTCAATTTTCCCGCGCGTATTTTCACGGAAATCTAAAGATGCACACAGGCGCGCGCGCGCGCGCGTAAATGCACACGTGCAGGAGTGGCGCGTTTTTAGCCCCACTTATACGTACGGGCGTCTTGGGTTTCTTCCATCTTCTCGGTTGTGATTGTCGCGAGGAGCTGTAATATAGGATTTCGCGGGTATATTCCTCGAGTGTAACTACTAGGGTAAATATATATATATATATATATATATATATATATATATATATATATATGTATGTATATGTATGTATTGTATGGTACAAACTCTTGTTCCTAGAGGTGCAGAGAGAGAGAGAGAGAGAGAGAGAGAGAGAGAGAGAGAGTACCGTTTCGGTAAGAAATTTTTTTTTCTTTCTCCCGGTGTAATTTGTTACGTGACTGTTTCGGCTTTCTAACGAATTCTTTAAAAAATACCAGCTCGATCGTTTATTTTACAAATAAAATAATTTTACAA
>JACCIC010000331.1:70000-82500 GCA_018907035.1 Sycobia sp. Sy_11 | reverse complement strand
TTAAATCCAATCGTAATATCTAGAATGTTCAGAGCTCCCTGGCCGCGTGCGTCGAATATCCGATTCTGACACTGAATCGAGCGGAATTTCGAACGTAAATGATCAAAGAAAACTATATAAATCTACAAAGTAAAGCGCTAAATACCCAGTTTATTTTAGCTACAAGCCTGCAAAATCATTGGCATATTTCGCTGCGCGAGAGAAACGAGAAGCTCTTTTATATACGAAATGATACACTTGGAGACTGTCTCTATCTCTCTCTCTCTCTCTCTCTCTCTCTCTCTCTCTCTCTCTCTCTCTCTCTCTCGAACGTAACGCGTATATACATGCATACACCCATGCGCATGCACACACGCGCGCAGAGACAGTCACGACAGAGGCAGCTTTAAAAGACACCGCCGGCAAATTGGAAAAGGATGACTTAGCACCCGTGCGAGCGCGGCTGCAGTAACCGCCTCGGATCGATCCATTGGCGATCCAGCGCCTATATCACGGATTTTCGCCAATTAAGCAAATCACGCGCGCGCAGTCTTGTTTATTATATGCGATGCGGACGGTGCCGCCCCGGCTTTGCGAAACGCCCGCGCTATACGCCGCGAACGCGGCGGTTGAGGCGGAGCGGGGGAAATGGAAAGAGACGGGTAGAGAGGGAGAGAGAGAGAGAGAGAGAGAGAGAGAGAGAGAGAAGATAGACGGTGCGCGTGCGTGAGCGCGCGCTTGGTATTATCGCTGAAAGCAATCCGCACACCCATTATATTATACCAGTTTTTCACGTTTCTATGTGTACTTGTATATATTATATATATATATATATATATATATATATATATATATATATATATTCGATGCAAAGTAGGTCGCGGGGACTTTTCGCCTATAACCGAGGCGACCGTTTGGAATTTTCCAGTCGCGCTTTGGATTATACGCGCATCTTTGCCATTCCTTCCGGATCGTGCATATAGCCCTCGACGCGAGCTTCATGTGTATATACATATATACACATGTATGCCGTCTTGGAGAAATAATCCAGGCGTAATTTGTCCGTGTATGCGATTCTGAAGCTTTGTCCTGAACGTTTGTCTTTCTCGTTGTTTTTGGTTTTGGTTCGTGTGTAAATTCGCGCCACGTACGAAAATGCTTCTTCTTTTTGTTTTTTTTTTTTTTTTTTTTTTTTTTTTTTGTCGATCGATACAGCAGCGCGCCGATCGAACAATGGAAGCTTTAGAGGTTTAGATTTATTTCTTGCTTGGCCTTTGGCTCGTAGTGAAATAACGAAGACTGTGGGTAAATATGAAACGCGGACACGGTCTAACTTGATCAGGACAGTGATTATGGCAGATGTCTACTATATATTGACATTACTATGTATATATATATATATATATATATATATTCATATATATTATATATATATATATATATATATATATTTTATATTCATATATATATTAATTCGATATATATTAATATGCGCTCGTCTTACGTAGATAACAGTTATATTCATTGATTAAAGAATATAGTGAATAGTTACACTAAAAAAATGTCCATCATTAAGTAAATATTTTCTCGTTTTATGGCATATAAATTATTTTCCTGAAATTGAGAAAACATCTACTTATATAAAGGAAGTATTTACTCGATGGAAGAAAAATTTACCAAACCACGTCGTCTTAAATCTAGCGAATATTTTTTTTTCAATTCAATTAAACGATTTACTTCGTACAAAACCAGAAAATATTTTGTTCATATCCGAAAAAAGTCTTTTCAATGTCAGATCTGTTATTTACATTGCATAGAAGTCGGGTCATTGCTAAAAAAAAAAGTCAAACATTCGTCGGCTAATCGACGATTTGTTTTTTTCGCAGCTTATTATCCCAGCCGACGTACAAATCTTGGACCGACAACGATCGACGATTATCCCGACACCGCTTGGAATTTTCGTATTTTTCCAGCGTTTGCGAGGATTTTCGTCACGCAGATTCCACACTCTTTCGTATCGTGCATTTCACGTAATTGCCAATTCAAGCGCGCCCGTCGTCCCGGCGAATTGAAACATTCGACTAAAGCTGGGCAAGACAAGGGGGGGGGGACGGGACGAAATTATGATTGTCTTTTATCGTACGACTGTACGACTGCACCGATTGCACGATTTCATCATCCGATCGCGCGATTTACTTTCGCCTCCGTAACGATCTCCGTTCTCTTTCCCTACCCCCCCCCCCTTACCCGGCCTCGCCGGCACTCTAATGTACACCTCCCGCGGGACCATGGGGATCGGATCGATTCGAAAAGTACGTACCGTAAGTACTGCTACATACGAGCGCGAGCGCATCCGCGCGAGGCCGATAACATTGCGGTTGATCCAACGCCGCGCGGCCGCACCCCCGTCGCGTCGCTGCGGGCGCGCGCGCGCACCGCGCTTAGCGGCCGATCCGGTCTCTCTCTCTCTCTCTCTCTCTCTCGCGAGCCCGGGAGGGATTGCGGGTCAGACCGTTTAGCCGCGGCGCGCATCAAGCGCCTTGGAATGGGGGCCGACCCGATGCGGGGTCATTGGGTGAGTCGGCTCCCCCCGTCCCCACCCCGCCCCCACGCCCCGATCGCCCAAGGAAGCGGAGGTGAAAGCGAGAAGCCCGCTCGCGATCGCGAGCGACCCGGCTCTGGGGGCGAGAGGGGAGGAGGGAGCCCGTTTTCGGACGATATATGTATATACATATATTTGTGTAAGTAATTGCGCGATCGGTTACGGCGCGACCCGAGGAGATTTTATATGTGTATATAGTAGAGAGCAGCCCGTGATTCTGTCGGACGTTACGTGCGAGGGTGAGCGACGAAACGCGCGCGCGCGGGCGACGACAAAACTTGATTTTCGTCATAATGGGAAGGTAAGCGCGCGTGTAATGATCGACTGTAGGTGCTTGGCGGATCCGTGCATTTGTCAGCTGTTGCAAAAAATAAAAATAAAAAAGCACACAAAAAATTACTTGTACGGTTTATTATAATAAATACTTTCCACATTATTCGTCGGCTAATTCAATAAAGCAACCGATCTCAATACCGATCATTGAAAATTTAAGCTATAATCGTGAACTTTACTTACGTCTGCTTTATGTTTATGAAAATTATTCATCAGTAATTCATGCAAATTATGCGAACTTTTTGAAATCTTGGAGACAGTCTACACACCGGATTTACAAAGACCCTTTCAAAGCCACAAGCACCGATATTTACCAATAATATTATCGTTGCATACGACATACAATACAATTGGAAACAGAAGACTTTTTGGTTAATCGATAAGGTGAAAGTTAAAAAATTAAATGATCACTTTTAATTGCAAGCACGTTTTCGAATTCAAGCCGAAACGGCGAATTTTCTTTTCCTTTCTTTCTCTCTTTTTTTTGGTTGGTACATCGATACAATTAATTTGGACTTAACCGCATTCCGCTCGAAGCCAACGTGCCAGAAGTCCCAAAGACCCTCTCGCTCCAAATTTTTATAATCGCGAACGCCTCCTCCTGCGCCGCCGCTGGCGGGCGTAAATCAATTTTAATTATATGCGCACTCTCCGCACTGCATATATATGCCGATATACCAGAGGGAGAGAGATAGAGAGAGAGAGAGAGAGAGAGAGAGAGAGAGAGAGAGAGGGAGAGGAGCACGAATCGAAAATCTCCATGTATATAAGCGCGCGAATGAACGCGCACGCGGGCTCTCGCGCATGGGCGCAGACACATGCATACGCGCACGTACAAACATATACGTATCCGTATAACGAGGGTGCAGGAGGGCGCGATAAGCCGAGCCTCGGAGGGCGGCCCTTTCCAATTGCAATTAAAGCGCGCCGACCTTGATTTTTCGGGCTTCGATTGCTGGGTCCGCCTGGTATATATACATGTGCGTACATACATATATGTATATATATATATATATATATATATATATATATATATATATATATCGTCTTCGTCGGATCCAAACCTCCCTCTATATATCAGGGTTGGCGCTCTCGATTCTGCTGGATTATTTATTGGTATATATATATATATATATATATATATATATATATATATATATAGGTACACATATACGCACACCTATTATATATATATACAGCCGCATGTAATTGCGGGAAGCGGCGGCGAGGTATATTCCCAATCGATCGATCGCTCGTTCCTCCATTCGCGCCTTCGACGGGCGATTAATGAACTCGCGGAGGCGCGAAGAAGAGAAGCTCATAAGAAGAGGCCCCGGAGGGGAATCGGATCGAGATCTCGGACGAATTTTTGACTCTCTCTCTCTCCCTCTCTCTCTCTCTCTCTCTCTCTCTTCTCTCTCTCTCTCTTTCTCACTCTCTCCCTCTCTCTCTTCGCTGATATACGGAGCTGATTTTGGGAGGAACCGATTAATAAAATGTAAGCCTGGATGAAAAGGATCAAGTTCCGTTGCTGATTATATATAATCTTTCAAAAACGAATCGATTGATAATTAAAGATATTTGCGCCTCCTTTGAGATTTTCTCGGTTCACTCTTAATTCGATTAATTAATATTCAAATATAACGTAGAGTCAAGAAAAAAGAAATTAATTGAAACGGTATTCTTGCAAGAATCAAATTATAATCATTTCAAAATATGAAGTTGTAATATCTCAGGCAAAATATTAAATACGACTGTTTTTGATCGATCGTAATTGCGATAATTACGACGATAATAAAGACGCTGCTTATAATCGTTGCTTTTCGTCGAAACATCCGAATTTTTGATTAATTCGTATTTTCAAATTAAGTTTCAAATTATATCTGTATTACCTCATTATCTTGATATCGAATTTTCGAAATTACATATAAAGCCTCAAAATGCCAATGGTTAATTTCTCAGAAAATATAAATATATGAAATTAAAGAAGACTACAGACTTTTTATAACCTCTTGAAAAATTGTCGAAAGTTGCGCCTGGCCACCCTCCCTTGATCAATATGGGTAGTTCTATAATAATAATAATAATAATAATAATAATAATAATAATAATAATTTTAAAAAACTTTCAAATCCAGCAAGTTCGATCGACGTCTTTAAACGTAACTTCTCCAGCAACTTTTCTCTCTCTCTCCCTTTCAAATCGTGAACGAATTCGTACAAATACGCGCATGCGCAATGCAGACGTGGAGAAGATGTAGTGCATGGATGTATATATATATATATATATATATATATATATAATATAGGCGATGATGCGCTCCCGGACCTGCCCGATGCGGGCTTACTCGACACGCGTCGGCGAGGAGCGTCAAGAGAGAGAGAGAGAGAGAGAGAGAGAGAGAGAGATGAGACCAGTTTTCCTTCGACGCGGGGGCATCGACGATTTATCGAGTCTTTTCGCTCGTGGCGCAGGTCGGACTCTTCTTCTCTCGCTCGCTTTCATTTTCTCTTCCCGTCGCTTCAGCTCCTCTCTCTCTCTCTCTCTCTCTCTCTCTCTCTTCCCTCCCCTCCTTCGTTTATCTCTCGCCGCGGCAGCCGCCTCTATATACTTCTTCTTCTTCGCCCGTTGTCCGTTCTCTTCTCCTTCGTTTTTGCCCCCTTCTTATATTTCACATCGATTCTACACGTACGAGTTTGTACGTTTGTGTTTATATACGTACACGTACGCATACATACGAAGATTCAGCCGCGCCGCTTTTAAGGAGCGCGTTTTGTACGGTAGTTAAGCCTCTTAGGGGAGCGGGGGGCGGGGGTTTCGCGCGCGAGAGAGAGAGAGAGAATGAGAGAGAGAGCGGGAGAGAGAAGAGGAGGTAGCGAGCGCACGCCCGTGGAATGCGAAAATTGACAGTAAAATTCGCCGGTTGCTGCGAAGGGCGGCACGGCGATGAGGGGGGCGGAGGGGAGAAACTGGAGTACGGATGAGGCGAAACTTTTTTCTGTTTTTTTTTTCTTTTTTGCTTCTTTCGTTTCGCGTTGCCGACGACGAGACCGGTGGTCGCCCTGTTCATCTGTATTTGCGGGATGCCTCGCGTACGGGCGAGTCGCCCTTTTGCTTTTAATTAGTATTGCTCGCGAAAAACTGAGTTTCCTCGGAGAATATATTTTTTGCGATTGTTTCGTTTCTTTTTTCTCACGAGCGAATTGAAAAATCGAAATTTTTTGTTTAAATACGGTAATTTTTTTTAACGATGCATTTATAGGTATTACTTAATTACATGTTAATTTGTCAATTATTTGAACTTTCTTAGCGTACAATTATTTTAAAGATATGCGCGGTACGGCATCGTCAAGGCGCTCTAAATTATAATAATTTCATGTCAAGTAATTATAAAAACGCCCAAGTATAATAAAGTCTCCAATTTGAATATTTAGCAGCCTGTTACGTTGCTCAATATAACTAATAACAATAATATCTAAATAAATAAGATAGAAGTGAAGCAGCGATTTGGAAGCGCGAGTCGTACGAGAGGTAACAAAAAACCCCAACGTGATCTTACTCGTGAACTTAGATCCAGAGGTACGGGAGCCCGTTGAAGGTCATCCTGTTTTATTTTCTCGAATCGCACGCCCCGTTTTGGGCATCGACAGCGAGAGCCCGAGTTAAATTATACGTTCGGATGCGCGATGGATTGGATTGTTGCGAGCATTAACAAAAAAAAAAAAAAAATAAGAACCAAAAGAAGATATAAGAAATTGCATTTCTCAAGCGGCGGTAGGGATCGGATTAAAGATCGTTTTAATCAGTACGTTCCTCCGTTAATTCTTATTTGATTTATAAAGGAAATTGCAATTTTTAGTGTCGCGTCCTAAGGAGAAGACAGTTTTTTTTTATTTTTTAATTTTTTAAAAACGATCAGGCAAGTATTCGCCAGCGTGGCAAAGCAGAATAAAAAATTAATGGGGTGAAAATTCACCTGCCTAGCGAGGGATAAAGAGAAAGAGAGAGAGAGAGAGAGAGAGAGAGAGAGACTCGTGGGACCGCATCAGCGCCACGGGGGGTGGAGGAGATGACGCACGGGCACGGTTTCTCGTGCGCGCGCGTCCTCGAACGAGAGCAGCGCGACCGGAGACGAAAATGCGCGACAGAGTACGACGTGCCGAGCTGTATTAATAGAGCATCGAGTCCGGGATGCATAATTGTTGGCGTCACTCGGCGCGCGAGAGAGACGGAAAGAGCGAGAGAGAGAGAGAGAGAGAGAGAGAGAGAGAGAGAGGAGGGAGAGGGAGGAAATTAATAGCCGTCCGATACGATGTTGGATGAGCGGATGAACTTTCGTCGCCTTTTCGTCGATGGGATCGTCAAGTTAGCCGCCCAGCTTGTTTTTTTTCTTTTTTTTTTTGGAGAGCAAGACGCTTCTCCCATATACACTTATTACAAGAGTTTTTTTTTTCAATTTTTTCAGTTCCATCCCTCGTTCGAGAACAGTCCTTCTGTAATGAAAATTTTTGCAACACGGTTAAAATACAGAAACGAGGTACCGAATCCCAGTATCCGCGCGAATATCCGACTGAGAAAAAAGAGACCGTAGACTCGCGATGATTTTGCAGATCGGCCTCGCGCCTCAAGCAATACGACGCCAATGAACCGACCGCCGCTCGCGGAAAAATGTTTTTACCATTTTTTTTTTTTTTTTTGGTTTTTTCTTTCCCGTTAATCCAACGCGAGCCAGATTGGCGTTAAGCGGCGAACGGGGCAGAAGGGTGCGCGTTGCGTTCGATGTATGGGGAAAAGTCGTCGCGAGAAATTCGCGATTCCGCCGGGACTCCGGAGCGCCGCGCGACACGGTGGCGTCGCACTTTCGAACTTATATATAGATATATATATATATGTATAGATATATATATATATATATATATATATATATATATATATATATATACCGGTCGCGAGCTTCGAGGAAATTCGCGCGGAGTCGGTTTTTTTGCTCATTCTGAAACTTTTCGCACGCGAGGTAAAACTGTGCGTGGATATAGAGTTAGCGAGTGTTTATAAGGCGTCGATCGACTGAATATAATTATGTAAAGATAGTTCATTTCATTGCGATATATATATATATATATATATATATATATATATATATATATTGTAGGACTTTTAGAAAATTTATCGACTTTGAGAGAAATTCATCAGGTTCAGCTCGGTTAAACATTATTATTTGCGTGTTCGAGCTTACCGATCCAATGAAAAACTGCCGTATCCAGTGCGTGCTTTTATATCTGAAAATCGAATTTATATGTATATTGTGAATTTGTATAGAAGGCAATGTATAATTATCTCGATGAAAAATCTGGATAGACGTTGAAAAAAAAAATATATATATATATCTATACATACGTATGCCGATATTATACTTTATCAAATATATTTGAATACGGGGCGAAGTGAAAATGCGACCGTATCCATCGAGAGCTTCGGGTACGCACTCTTCATAACTGCCGCGCGCATAAATTGCAGCGCACCTAATAATTTTGAAACGTATAAATTTTATTGGCGCACGCGTATACGCACACGCTCGTTTATGTATAAACAAATCCTGTGCGCGTGTTTGCGCCCGTGTACGCGTCTGTGCGTCCGTTTACATATACGATACGAATGTACAGCGCGAATAAATAAACCGACCGATGCTTTCGCCCGCCGTGTGTATAATTAATTATTTTTATTTTAGCAAATTATTTTTACGCATCAAAGTGAAGTATAGAGGAAACGTTTTTATAGAGTAGAAGGGGATGAAAATCGAGCACGTCAACGTTTTTGAAAGACATATGCGTATTTATATATATATATATATATATATATATATATATATATATATATATATATACACGTATGCATCCCACTGATACATTCATACATTGCTCACAGGCGCGAACTAACACTTATTTCCATTTTTATCAAATTGAAATATGTTGCTGGAAGAAACTCTATTTGCAATAATTATGCTCTATTGCAAACAGACATAAATGAGTACTCTCAAAGATATAATGGATGGCAAATAGAGTTTTACAGTTTTTGCGCTTATCTCGGTGTAAATCTTCCAACTGCGCTGCATAATGAAATAGGCGCCAAGTAAATATTCTAAATTTCCAAATGACACAAATCTTATTCAACTATTGTAGACCTTTCAATTAATTCGTTACAAGATAAAACTTTTTAATTAATAGATGTCTAATGAAAATGTTATTGAAAAATATCCAACGACCTCTAAATCTCCTATAAACAGCTTTCTATCGTTCCAAAAGACTTTATACACACACACACACACACACACACACACACACACACACACACACACACACACACACACACACACAGAGAGAGAGAGAGAGAGAGAGAGAGAGAGAGAGAGAGAGAGAGAGAGAGAGAGAGCGCATTCCCGCGACAAAAGACCCATTTCTATTGTGCGCGAGTATTATGCGCCGTAAAAAGCTTTTGTCAACCCCACTTGCGGAAAATTAAATTACTTTCTTTGTCGCGCCTTGACAAAACCTCACGACGCGCGTCCGCACAATAATGCCGATCGATCGGTGCACCGCCCGATACGCTCTTACTCTGTGTGTATGTGTATATATATATATATACACACATATATATACTCAGTGCAAGGTGACAAACGAGCGGTGAAGCCTATATACATGTGCGCGAACGCCTCATGCCGCGTATCCGTTATCCCCAAGTTTATCCCGTTTCTGGATCCTGGCCGAGATAAACGTCGTCAGCTTGCTCTCCCCAGCATAACCAAATCTATCGTCTCGCTTTATTCTTAATCTATGGAGTTGGAAAATTTGGCTGTTGAACAAGTTTTCAATTGTTCACAAATGCATCTTAGTTTACCAATGAATTATCTCCTGAGATAGTAAAAGTCTATCCCCTTCTTAACAGTTGTCTTAAATGTTCACATTGAAAGCACCATAAAAATGATCTCAAACGTGAAATCAATGGCTATCGAAACATTAAACTCCGACAATGTCAAGTGCAATCCTTGTAATGGAGTATCTTTCGTGTAATATTATCTCGGCAAGATCATTGGGATATCAACGAATGAGTTACGATGAAAGATGAGCATGCCATGAACTAGCGGAACAGAAAATTCGTGGTTCTTGTTAAAGCCACAGTCAAGAAGTCGGTTTACCTATTGAACAAACGAAATATACCTTCAGATACCGGTTTAGGGTTCAATTCAAGTTTATAACTATAAATATACCTGACATCTATATATATATATATATATATATATATATATATATATATATATATATATATATATATACTATGAACCTTTTTACATCGTACGTATGCCCGTCTGTAAAATCTTAATTTTTCGATTGTGTCGTTAGAAATTTTAATTGCTCGAACTCGCTACTTTCACGAAACCAGTTTGAGCGTAAAATCGATGAAACTAAATAATACAATGGCTATAAAGACTTATATACTAAAACTCTCTATACGTTTAACCTTACAGCTAGAATTCTATCTACGTTTTCACGTATCTCGCTCTTACAAAGTTTCCTATAGGGTAAGTTATATATATATATATATATATATATATATATATATATATATATATAACTATATATGTTTACATATAAATTTACATATCGCGCGCACGAACATTGGTTTCCGCGCGCGTCTCGCCCCGTGAGCGACATCTTCTCTTGCGAGCATCGGATACCAAGAATACGCTTATGGCAGCTGAGGCTATTAGACAATTCAGACTTTTTCGGACTTTTTGCCATGACTGGCCATTTTTTCTGCATTTGCCGCCACCCATTAAACGGCGCCGTAATTTATCGATCCATATACACGCAATACACGTGATACATATATACATGCATGTATACACATATATATATATATGTATGTATATTAATGGCAAGAGGGCATATCGTTAACCGCCGATTTATTTTCTCGCTTGCCGCATTCCATTCACGAGTCCCGGCAGTTCGCCGGCGGTGCTCTCTCTCTCTCTCTCTCTCTCTCCCTCTCCCTCTCCCTCGCCCCTCGAAAACTACCCGTGGCCGCTTTAATTGCAAAACCGTGGCGGCGAAACCGAGAGACACAGAGAGGAAAAGGCGCGGAGAGGGGTCGGGGCGGTAGGGTGGTGGAGGCGAGGAGACAGAGAGATAACCGCTTCGAGCGAAGCCGCCCAAGGCTCCCCCCCCCCACCCCGCTAAGTCACCGCCACGCCGCTAAGGCTCTCATCGACGCGCGGTCTCCTCGCCTCGTATATCAATCGGCGCGTGAGCGCGACACCCGCGCGATCGTCGTATTATACACGCGCGCATGGGAAATCCGAACCGATCCGATGCTGCGTTGTCTATTATAGCATATACATTGTGTGTGTGCGCGCGCGCGTGTGTGTGTGCGTGTGTGTAATTTTGCATTACAATGTCTTCGTCGGAATGGGAGGCGATGCCTATATAGGCGGCCGGTTACACTTCGGTACACTTACGAGGACGGACAATAAATTTGAATTTGATTATCATTTTATTTAGTGGCTATAAGGAGTACGACGGTGCTTTATCAGGGAAACAATATGTTGACTACAATAATTCCTGAACTTGCGATTCATAACGAAGATCGAATACAATAACAATGTTGCGGTCGAGATATAAAAAGCGCGAGGACAAATGTAAAATTAAAAATATAGAATAAATTCGAAGAAATAGATTGAATGTAGTTGCGCGAGGACCGATGTACGCTCCGTGCATCTCTACTGGCGCAACCTCTTCTAATACCAGTGATAAAGTAGATGGCGATCTTTTTTGATGCACGACGCGTGTGAGACACAGCGATCGGGCAATCGGTTAATGTGGTATTCAACTTTATATTTGTCGATGCCGCTATTCATCGGTCCCTTCATCGAATATACGGCAAAACTGACCCAATTCATAGATTTCCAATATATTTTTTGTCATCTTTGTAGATTCTAATAATTTTCATTATACTTCAATAATTTTACTGTTGACTACAAATAAATGCAGGGAGCGAATATCGGACGACAACGATACGAAATTTGGAAATACTAATAATGAGTCTTTTACAAAAACTGAAAATATCGCATATTCGACTGGCGTAAAAATATTTTTTTCTTCTTTTTTTTTTTGGTTGAGAACACCAAAGTTAGACGAGAAGATCTGACATACATCGGTGTCTCGAAAATGAAGAGGCAACGAATGAATGGAAAAGCACGAGGAGGACACGTGCGACACGAGCTCGACAAATATGAAAAATTCGCTTTGCCCGCGCGTTCGCGTAAAACTCGCCAAATGGAACGCAAGAAAATCCGCGCCGACGTCGAAAAAGCGAAGGACAGACGAGCCGACGAGCTCGAATCGCGCTTCTTCTGCGAGGGAATAAAAATCCGGGATGATGGGGGGGGGGCGGCCGAGCGCCGTTGTATATAATAATGTATATAATAACCTTAATAGTAATACTAATAATAATAATAATTTCCCGATGCGCCGGGCTATGCAGGCGCGATTATCTAACCCGCGCGCTCGGCCGCGCGTGTGCCGCTGACCCA
>JACCIC010000331.1:40000-67500 GCA_018907035.1 Sycobia sp. Sy_11 | reverse complement strand
GGGGAGATCGCGGAAGGGGCTCTCTTGCATCACGAGAGCGCGCGCAGCTACTCCCCGGCCGTGACGTACGATAAATTACGCTCGCGCCCGCCGCTTGCGAAAGGGAGTTTCGTATTATTATACGAGCGCCCGCGCGCCCGCGACTTCTTACAGAGATAAATCGAGCGACGGACACGTGCGGGGCGATACGTTCGTCGCGAGTGCATTTGTACCGACGCTACGTCCGCGTCGCGGGGCGTCGATGGACGTCGATCCCACTCCCGCGCGGATCTCTGAATTATCGCGGGCGCGGCGCGTACTCCTCGCCGCCGTTGCGTTACGCAACGGGCGGCGCCCTCCGCCGGGACGCGCGGGCGAGCGAGCGAGCGATCGCCCAGTGACGCGAGCGCGCGCCATATCGATACGGGCAAAAGTATCGGTCGAACCGACGCACGGTCGATCGGCACGCGATGCATTGTCTCGCGGAGGTGGCGGCGACGGAGGAGGTGGAGGAGAGGGAGAGCGAGAATTGGCCAATCGCCCGTGACTCATGCGCCCGATCTGATGTGTGTGTGTGTGTGTAAGATTAGGTTGCGCGAGTCACGAGCTGTGTATGCGTGTGTGTGTGTGTGTGTGTGTGTGTGTGTGTGTGTGTGTGTGTGTGTGTGTGCCTGCGCTTCGACTGCTAGCCACTGCTTTGACAGATCCTTGCATTATCCGTTTGACCCTCGCTGGATGCCGGGAGCTGAGCGCTCGACCGCCCGCAGGAACGCTCGGCTGGCATACACCGTAGAGGCATTTCGGGTCAGCGAGCGAAGTGGACGCTCGTTCTGTTGTGACGCTCTCGTCCTGTCTTTCAATTCAGTAGGGTGAGAAAAAAAGGGGATGGTTTGCACACGCACGCACGCGTACACACACACACACACGCACACACAGATATTTCAGAATGATGAATACCATCTATATGGATTCATCTACCAATAAAACGGTTCAGAGAATTGGTTATTTGAAAAAAGGATTCTATGGGCGAACTCGCGAGCTTTCTTGCATTTTTAAATTTACATTTTTAAATTTAACGACAGGGCATTTAATTGACGGTAGGTGAACCGAATGATAACGGAATCGGATCCTTTGCTACTGAATCACCAGTGACTATTTCTCCAACGATAGAGTATCCACGCAATCCGATTTTTCGTCCAATCAAGACATTACCTTATCGAAACATTTCCAATAATAGATCGGTAGAATATGGAAAGGACATTCGCCGCGTCCATCCGATTTGTTTCTTTTTTTTATTTTCCAACCCTCGGACTACCAGAGGTAGTAGCGGCCGCGGAAACGCAAGGAGTCCAGGACGACAACGATGATAAATTATAGGCGAGTACTCGATGTTGCTCCAAATCAATGGAATGACTTATCTACATATCTATCTATATATATATATATATATGTGTGTGTGTGTGTGTGTGTGTGTGTGTGTGTGCATGTATCATTTCCACCCCACTCCGTCCTACGTACGCCGAGTGGGTCCCGCGCGATCCCTATCGCCCGTAAGCACGCGCCAGCGCAGCAAATCGCAGCAACGCCGACCCCGCGTTCACATCCGTCGGCGCCCGCGAATTTCAGATACGCCCCTGCCCCCCGCCCCGACTGAAGTCTTGCGAGACTATTTGCCCCTCGGTTCCTCGCGGTCGGTTCGCTCTCGATTAATCGCGATTGACGCGCCGCGAGTTTTCGACGATGCGCGCGACAACGTTTTGACAGGTCCGTGACGTAACAGCACTGGCTAAAGTGTACAGCCGCCTCTGGCCTAATTCGATTTACAAATTTAAAAATTTTCGAGGTGAAGAATTATACTTGGGAGGGGGGAGGGGTAAATATTGTACAATATTTAACGTTATAGTTGATAGTTCGATAGAAATGAGAATAATCGACCGTCTATACGAGAGAATTCTGAAATCGCTAATGATAACGTCTTTCTCCAACTATTTTCTTCCCTTAATAATCCGTCTCATATTCGAAGATTTTAATGGATTAACAAAACATTATATAGTTCCTTTGATTTTTGTGAAATCCAATGCAATGTTTTGGGAAAGTGATATGAAAATCATTTGCCACCACTGTGTATCATTGTGGATAATTACACGTTTGCGATATACATTTGTACTTTAGAATACTCGAAGAAACCGTACGAGTATTTTTTCTTTCATCCAACGATCATTAATAATTTAGAATGCCATAACGTGTTTACATATTTGTCATGACGACATTTGAAATGCCGTTGACCTCGTCCGTTCACCATTGCCATTACGTTCTTAATGGATTTTATCATACGCCTGTTAAAATTGTTACGTAGCATTCGTCTGATTCGCGCATATAAAGATAAGAATATGAAAATTGAAAAAAATATCAAATCTAATTCATTTATACGCAGGAGTAGTTAAATAAAATACCAATGAGCTGTATAATTTTCAAATATTCTCAAAGATATATATATATATATATATATATATATATATATATATATATATATGTATAGGTACGTTTGAAACTTAGATTTAGAGACTTATCATAATGGGTTAATTCACGGTGAAATTCGAATGCAACACATCTATGGGCTCGCATCCACAGCTTGAATACTGGCATCGATGCCAATTCCAATATCGCCCTGGTCGTGAACCTCAACTACCACCCCCCCTCCCACCAACACCCCTATCGAGGTCCCAAAAAACGGGGACGACATTCCAATCGAGCGAGCTTCGTATTCGTCTCTATATAATAAATCCTCTCGCAGGCGGCGCGCGCGCATCCCCGCTCTTCGGGAGGGTCACACCTTTGTTTCTATCTAATTCTCTCCCTCTCTCTCTCTCTCTCGCTCTCCCTCTATATATATATATATATATATATATATATATATATATATATCTACATATCATTCCATCTATCTATCAAGCGGACAGCGACCGCGCGGGGTTCGAGGAGGGCGATATAAATTTTCACCCACCCCCCCTCCTCTCACCTCCTCCCCCTTTCTCTCTCAGGCCGAGATGCATGAGTCACCTCCCGGCCTTTTCTACACACGCTTACAGACACGCGCGCACACACGCATATGTGTATGCAACTTCGTCCCGGTATGCTAATTGCGGAATCGCGCGGCGCGGCGGCCACGGTCCGGTAGGTGGGGTCAACGGAGGGAGATTAAAGCGGTTTCGTTTTGTTCTTTATTGTACGCCCATATTACGCGCGTGCGACACTGAGATTTTATATACAGTTCTGTCATTACGCAGGAAGAGCGGGGCAGTGCTTGTCTCTTCGTACGAGTCAAAAAAAAAAATCGTTGACGAATCGTTTTGTATTTCTGCGTGGCGAAAAAAAATACTAAAAATACTAAAAAAACACTGAAAACATCTGATTGAAATATATATCTATACACTGTCGTTTAGGATGATTTCCCATTATACACCTAGCAGATGCGAAGCTTTTTATATCTATATTTATACCCTTTTAAGCAATGGATATATATACTATTCCTCTCGTCAAATTAGGGACTGAGTATAAATTGTTTTCAAATTACATTCGAGAAACCTCTAACATAACGGACATGCAGTTTGAGTAAAAAAATTAGTCGGAAAAGTACGAGAATTAGTGTTTATTTAATGCTAAATTGATATTTTAGAATATTAATTGCTGAATACTATTATTAACAAGAAAAAATTTTAATATTCAATTGTACTATATTCGGATTTTAATATATAGCGTTAGCAAATCCGAACGAAGATTTGAAAGCCTAGTAGAATAACAATAAGAACAATAATCGTAATTTTTAGGTAATCATTTAACTCGATGCACTCACCCGTTCATAAATACTTAATCATCATTATTTTTCTATAAAGTGTTACTTTAAAAAAAAAAAAGGAGAAATACGACAGCAATAAATTACTCCTATTACATTATCAAATCGAATATATATTATAACTGTATTTATCAGTTTGAATTGAAACTGGCTTTATAATATTGCGCGCTCGTGATTCGGAGCGAGTATTAAAATAAGAAGAAGAAGAAGGAAAAAAACGCTGGATGTATAATGATGACAACAATTATTTATGACCCAGATAAGTGCGTATATGTCAATATTTTGAAACGTCTCTTTCCTAAGAACGGGGAATAAATGTTAATGTGCCGCGTTACGTCGATACGCGCGTTAACAAGTTTTATCCCAACCCTCCCCGCCCCGCCCCGATTTTCCGGTACCTGGAGAAAAAGAAGAATTTCGATGTTTCTCAATCGCAAACGAACGGACGTCCGAGTGTGCGTAAATCGCGCGCCACGTTACTAGGCTACGTTTGCCGGTGCGTAATGCGCCTGGATCAAAATCGATAACAATCCGTGCAAGAGAAGTATGGAAATTGGCATCGGTCGTACATTATCCCTCGTATACGCGTCGTTGAAAATTCTCCCGCCCGCGATCCCGTATAAACGCTATGTGCTATCAGCGCGCGAATTCGTATAGGCGGGTGAGGAAGGACGGTGATGTGGGGATGTAGGCCCCACTGCACCCCCCCCCTCCTTGATAGCGTAACTCGATAACTTCTCGCCATCACCATCATCTTTCTGTCGTGATTAGAACGAAAAATCGTCGCTCGCATATATAAAGAACCTGGGGGACGACTTCCGCGTCTTCCGCGTCTTACACACTAGTCATGGGTAAAACCGGCCGTTTTTCTAAATCGTCAAGCGACAACTTCGAGCCTAAGTGGCCGGGACTTTTCCATCGCGACCGCAGCTCCCCTCTTGGGATTGAGACGCAGCAGTCCCGCTCAATTATCTATATATCCTCGCGAGATCAGAGGTTTATATACCGTGAGAGAGAGAGAGAGAGATAGATAGAGAGAGAATTCTGCGATATCTTTACACTGGCTTAACTTTTTTTCGCTTCTTCTGCTCCTTAACGGAATGCGGTACCGCCTCAATTATCTCTATATGTTTATATGTTCAGTAAACTTTCTGCTTTATTTTCGGCGAGCATATGCGTACAGAAACTATAGTGATTGTGTACTTAAAATATATAGAATATCTAAGAATACATAGATTATATATAAATATATGGAATTGCACTGGTTGCACTCTGGAATTTCAAAGGGCTCGGTCATGCGTACGTTTTTTATCCATTTTTATCGTGTATATATATATATATATATATATATATATATATATATATATATATATATATATATATATATATATGTAGAAATGGAAAGTTCGCGCAGTAATAATTCAGAGCCTCGTCGCTTATGAATAAGGAAGCGCTTGGAAAAAAACAATATATATAGATATTATACATACTGATACAGTTTGAGAGGAGCAGCGAAAGTTTATTTATATGATACCGCGGCTTATACGCACGCGCGCACACACACACACACACACATATATATATACATTCATATACAGGTAGCTTGTAAAGCTAGCGCGCCGCATCGCAGCAAAAAGCGCGTCGGTCGGGCCCGATCGTTTTGTGCGGGAGAGTAAAAGCGATTAGGGGAAAATGCGCGTTTGGAGGGGGGAGAGGGGGTAGAGAGAATGCGGGGGACGGTGGAGGAAAGAAGTTAATCGTCCGGGATGGAGGGGGCAGGGAATTTTCGCGGGTCTCAGGCAGCGAGTCGGCGCAAAAGTACATCAGCTTTGCATTCCTCTTTGAAGCGCGCGCGGGCTCGCATGGGCTGTTCAAATAAATCGACGCAGCTCGAGTGGAACGCTTCTTTGCTTTAACTTACACACACGCGCGCGCGCACACATATAGCCGCGTTGTTATAGAACTGCCTACGGTAGGGTAGAGGAGGGGTTATTGGCTGTTTTTTGCCAGCCCCACTTTTCCTCTCGATCTTCGAAAGCTATTCACTATGCCGACGCGCTGTGGCGCTTTTACGAAGCGTTTATAATAATTCCAGTACGTGTTATAATGTTGGATATTAATGGACATATATATATATATATATATGTATGTATGTATATATGGCATATACGTATATTTGCGAAAAGAAAGTTGGCGGATTGGGACGATACATATTTTGCGAGAAATTGTGTATCGCGCTCGATTTATGAAACCACAGATGACGATCGTTATTAGTTTAATGTATTGAGCGATATAGAGTTATCGCAGATATCTTAGACGAAAATATTAACAGACGATCAAATTTCTGAGGAGTATCGCGAAACAAAATGTTTTTTCATATCGTCACGAAATGAAGTAAAATTAATAATTGCTTTAATCAAATATCATGGAGAATTTCATAAAAAAATATTTTAAAATTAAGAAAATTTTCTTACTTATTGAAATTTTCTGAAAATCTGAGAAAACAATAAAGAGCCGTTAGACCATAAATGCGGTAAATATCTTAGAACTATCTGAGTAGGTTATTATCTAATTATCAATGACACGCTTATCAAAAACCGTCACTGTACATCTAAAGTTATCGTTACGGTCAAATAATAAGATGAAGAAAAAAAATCTTTCTTGATGCACATTGTGACTCCTTAACAGAGCATCTATAAATTTAACTATTTCTCATATGCTGTGAAAACAATCTGTACTCGTGACCCTCCCAAGAGACGTATGATTTGTCTTCCGTTAATATCGAAAACGGCAGATCCGTCGAAGTACAGAAGAACGCCACTTGAGTAGACAGCAAGCAAGATTAGACAAGATTAAACAACATTGGACAAGATCACGTTAGAAGATTTTCCGGTTGTACAAAAATATAATAAAACCGAAGCAGTGCCTCTGTGCCTTTCGAAACGCGATCGTCCGCGAACGACCGAACTGGCCCAGGTCCGACCTGCGACGCGAAATCCGAAAATTCGCCCCGAAACGCGCTGCGCGGCGAAAAGCACGACCGATCCAGCTTTATGATCACGCGCGCTTCGTTCGTCTCGTTCGCGCGGCTGCTCAATAACGCGGCACTCGCTCGCGCCCCGGATAAATCAACGAGCCGTTACGTAACGCCGCCATATTACTTCCTCCGTGTATATATATATATATATATATATATATATATATATATATATATACCTATATATATATATAAATCCTCCGACCGATTTGCCTTTGGGCCTTCACATAGAGAGAGAGAGAGAGAGAGAGAGAGAGAGAGAGAGGGTGAGAAAAAAAGAGAGAGAGGCCAGATTTTCATAACGCGAAGGGTCATTCTTGACTCAGTAATGGATCGCCTCGGATAGTTCAGGCTATCCCTTTGTGCTCGTACGGGTAGGGGGCGATTCAATTATTGCTTGGAAGATGCATCTTCTCTCTCTCTCTCTCTCTCTCTCTCTCTCTCTCTCTCTCTCTCTCTCTCACTCTTTCGCTCTGTCTCCCTCTCTCGTTGTCGACATATGTATATATATGAGACCAAGCGGAAGAGGAAGAGACCGCTCTTCCGAGGCATCGTCAGGAAGAAGGCGCCGCGGCGTGAAATAATCATCTCGGGAGACGCGCGTCGTTGATTAAAATTTAAATGCGTCCCCCCCCCTCCGCGTAATTTACGAGCCTGTTCGCGGGCGGAGAATTATTTCTATAATATATATAAGCCTGACGCAAATGAGGAGGAGCTTTGATATATATATATATATATATATATATATATATATATATGTATGCCCATTGTGATTTTATGAATCGTCTCATTGTACTCCTACATTTTACATTGTATACATTAGCGCGAAACGCCCGACGGCGAAAAATTTGTTGAATTTCTTTGATCGAGCGAGGAACACGAGGACCCCGGGCAGAGATCGGCCGACCGACGCGAGCATTCTAATTATTATTCCGAAATCGAAAAGAAGGCGAAGAAAGTTGGGACGGACGTACAAAGTGGAAAATCAAAGATACACATAGCGAGAATGTAGAATTGAGCGACGATTACCGATCCTCGTCATCGGAATTCCTCATCGACGCCGATCGGTAAGCCTCGGAGATTCGTGCGTTGCGCGTCTCGCGCTAGATCTACCGGCGCTTCCATCGGCTCGAGTCAGTGGCGAGTGGGGCGGGGGGAGGCGGCGTCAAGCGGTCGAGGCAAAGAAAACCGTTTCTTAATAAAGAAATCAAGGGCGAGCGCTCTCGATGTGTCTGTCGACGCGCGATGCCGAGTGAAACGGAATCGTGTCGCTTCCCATCGGGCCCAAAGGCGAGCGAGCGAGCGAGCGGGCGACCACAGCCGATCCCGAGCCCATCGGCCCATTATAATAGTACAATGCAGCTATACACGCGCAGCCGAGACGCGCAATAGGAGCGCCGTATCCGGCCTCGGCGCTCCTCGGCCGTCGCCATTTCGACTTTCCGCCGCTGCCGCCCCCCCCCCGCCCGCCCCAAAATTTCGAACGGTACCGCACCGCGTCACGTTCTCGTCTACTTTACGCGCGCGTCGTTAATATATATATACATACATACATTTGAATTATCAGCGAGCCAGAGGACGCGACCGTGCCTGTCTTCCGAGGCGGAAGATCGGAGCTGTCGAGACGCCGAACCGGACGATCTCTTATCTCTCTAATAATCGGCGCGGCGGGGCGGCCGGCAATCGTATAGGGAACAAGGGGAGGGGGGAGCCACGCGCGCGCGCGCGCGCGTATGACACATTTATTTCTTTCTTTTTTTTTTTGTAACTGTAACTCAGTACGGAATAATTGTGCGGCGACAGAAGTGAGAACAGTGTAAAATCGAAGCCCGATAAAGGCTCGACACTTTCGAATCGTAAAGCTGAAATTATTAAAAAAGGCTCGTTGCTCTTAAAGGAATTAAAAAATCTTTCATAAGCAATATTTTACTTGCAAATAATAATGTACCCTGCTCTGAACGTAACGAGAAATTTTTGAAATTCCATTTTGCTTCTAAATTCCTTCGCAGTCATCCGAAATTTATATAGCGACATTTTTATTTATTTTTTAAGCATTGACGAATATAACTGTAAAGAATCGAATATAAATCCTAAACTTTTTTAGGTTTTCCAAATTCTATGTCGATATTAGTCGTATTTTCAATGATTTTAAAAAGTCATAATTCTAATCAAGTACAATACAGTACGATATACCACAATATGTACATTTGAAGCAATAACCGGAATTCATTACTGTAACATCTGATGTTGGCCTGAGCGGAGAATGATCCTCCATAATATTCATAATAACTGGTCTTAATCAAATGTATATTTTACCCTACCTAGACAGTCTATCTTAAAGGAAACTTAAGGCAATAGATAATTTTTATCTATTATCTATCGATTATCTGTTATTTATCCCGCCTAAAGATAATCAATTTGATTAATATCGCTCCAGCGTTTATATAATCGAATGGCCACAATCATCGCATTCCAATCAGTAAAATTGTTAGGAAAGTCCGAAAGTGATTCTATTTTACGGATTTTCTTAAGCTTCTGCAAAATGTGCTAATATTGATAAAGCTTGATTGAATTATTTGAGGATCGTTAAAGTATCTGTATTTATTATTTCAAGCGTCTAGAGCGTTCATGCGAGCGATATCGCATGCAATGAGATTGACTTATACTACGTCGAAAAAACTACGAAAATTGCCTCGAAAAATTCGTATTATCAGAGGTTCGCGCGAGTGCGTGTGTATGTGTGTATGTGTGCGTAAACATTGACCAATCGAGAATTATTCTATAGCAGATTATGTCGAGATGTTAGTAAACAAATGCCGTTCCTTTAATTATGTACGAATATTAGAAAACAGCAGGATAAACGAGTAAGAATACATTTGTTAATGAACTTCGTGAAAATTATTTTTCCAAGATTTTTTAAATAATAACAGGAAAATATTTATTCCGTTTACTGTTCGATATTTCGTGGCTATAAAAAAAAAAAATGAAAAATGTAATAATTCTGGAGAATCACGCGTTAATAAAAGTTTATTATTATTATTTGATTTGTTTTTATATTTCCCGCTTATCCCCTTCCTCGTCTATGGTCTTTTAATGCATATTAACTAATCCATCATTCTTTTTATTTGTCATAAATGTATAAGGTTAGCGATATATTTATCATTGACCCAAAGAACATTCATCAAATAAAATTTGATTTTTCCCCATTCGCGTAGATATCGGTGTATTAAAACAATATTGAACGATCCATTATTTTCATTTTTTATTGTTTCCCATGTTAATCTGTTCATATCAATAAAAACATAGACATCGAAGCTCTGAATTCAGGATGACAAAATCATATGGGGGTCATCTTTATGAAAAGATGATCCGTATATTTTTACTATCTACATCTCGACTTTTTTTACTACAATTCTGAATTTTTGAAAAAAAATCACGCGTTTCTCAAAATTATATGCTGATTGAATTTCATAAGAACTATGGAATTACTTGGAAAGTATAAGAAACTATAAGTTTCTACAGGCTTGAAAATTATTTCTACAGGCTTATCAATTTAAAACCCTTGTTTCTTAAAAATCTATTTTTACGAAAAACAGTTCGAGATAGTCCAATAATTCTATTTCCCGCGTAATATTTAAATTAATATTGACAAATTGTAATCGATAAGTAACGTTCACTATTTTTTATGGCGGTTTGGAACAGACTCAGCTGATTCAAAAAAGTTTAATATTCTTTTAAATAATAAAATGAATAAAATAATTTGAATGCAATTTCATAATTGAACGTAGGCAATAATGGAATTCAACTTTTGTCGGTAAACGTAATCTGTTCTTAAATTTTCACGATAAATAGTAAATTTTAATTATTATTACATTTCTGTGAATCTGCTGAAGTTATCAAGACGTGTTTTTAAACTTATATATATATATATATATATATATATATATATATATATATATATATATATTGGGAACGCGCACTCTTGTATCTTATCATCGTCTTTCCATTTCGATAATTCACTTCGTCCGTATCTATGATGTATCCAAAGAATGTCCCAAATTAACGACTCGCAGCTCAGCAGAAAAGAAATTAATTTTTGGACGCACAATCCACTCACGCGACGATCCCTTTGAAACATCTGCCCTACACTCCCCTCCCGCCTTGCCCTCCCCCGCCCTTCCGCAGATAACGAGGTGTCACGGGTACTTTATATACGCGCGCGTCATAATGTACCCGCGGTCTTGTTAATCTCGCCCCACTCCCACGGGTATACCTGCGTAGCCTCCCCCCCCCTCCCATCACCGCCCTCCTCACTCAGTCACTCACTCTCTATCTCTCTCTCTCTCTCTCTCTCTCTCTCTCTCTCTCTCTCTCTCACTCTCGTAACGTCACTTCGGCATAGTAGTAGGGGCGCTCTCACCGCGTTGGCCGCCGCCCGCGCCGCCGTTCGCCGCTATATACACATATATCTATGTACATACACGTCGGGCCGCGGCGAGCGCGCGCTCGCGGGGGCCTTCGGAGCCCGCGCGATCCGATCCATCGGATCAGTGCGACTCTTTCCGCGAGCGCCGCTCCTGCGCAGCATCCGCGCGCGAGAGAGTGCGCTTTCCTATATACCTATAATACGTATACATATACATATATATATATATATATATATATATATATATATATATACATACCTGTAGTCACACAGACATACGTACGTAGAGTGCTCTCGAGCTTCGCGCGTTATCCCGCCCGCGCCGCCACGATCGTTCGCGCGCGCGTGCGCGCGCCCTCGCCAACGAACGACCGGTTCGATCCACTATGCACGGCTACGTGCCGTCGATTTTTTCTTCCCAATTGAATTTCATTTTTTAAACGATCGCTCGGAGCGCGCGACCCCTGCGTCCTGTAAAAGTGCGCGTTAGTACCTGTTTATCTGTGTCGGCGCGTGTGCGCGTGTGTGCGTGTGTGTGTGTGTATGTGTACGTGTGCGTGCAGATACATAAAGATACACAGTGGAGGCGCACGATCGGCCGCCGACAGTAGCGGCGATTCTCAAAATTGCCGATCGATCGATCGATCGACCGATTGCGCACCGCCTCGATGGCAATTCTAGGATCGCCCGACTCTCCGTGGATATATAAAAGTTCATAATTACGCGCGACATGTACGAACGCGTCTGTGTTTGTGTGCGCGAGCACGTGTACGTGCGTTAATTAAGTCACCCGTGGAAGGTGAATCAACGGAGTTCGATAATACCGCGAGCATCGTCGACGGCGACGCGCTGAAATATTTACCTCCTATGCGCATACTCGCCGATCGACTATCGACGTACAGTGAGGGTACGTGTTACGTGTGTGTGTGGGTGTGTAAAAGTGAATTAAAATCTCAGCTGTACAACGCGGGAGTAAAGCCGTGCGAAGATTCGAAAGTGATAATCGCTAAAAAAAGAAGATATTTTCCAACAGTTATCCGATTGCTACATAAACGACCTTGAAATTTTCATTTTTAAATTTTCTTTAACGTTCTGATGTCTTGTTAAAGTTAATTACTTGAAAAATTCTTTTACGGAAACGATAATACTCGTTTACTTTTCGAAAAAAGGGACTTCGTTATTAATATAACAATCAAATTATTTTTCTAATGTTAAACAGAATTATCTAACAGAAATAATATTACATAATATATAATTGTTATCTTCAGTTTTCAATGACGTATTTATGAATCAAATGCTTTCTAATTTTATACAATTCTTTTCTGAATATAGATTTCAACTAAAATGCCCCATAATAGATATTTGTCTCGCGGTCAACTATTTTAGAATCCATTATAAAATAAAGAGAGAGAGAGAAAAAAAAACAATATAATATATTCTACATAAAAGTTGCAGTGTATGACGAAATAAAAATTGATGAAAGTGCATGTGACACACAGTGCCTGTATGATGCAGTGATGAATATATATCTATATGCATATATATCTACATGAATATATATATATATATATATATATATCTATATATATAGATGTAGGTGTACAGATGTAATATACAGTGTGCATCCTTCGAAGTACAATAGCGTTATAAATATAACGACTCGCGAGCTAGTGGGAGTTATGATATATCATAGAAATTAATCAGGCGTCGTGTTTACGATCGTCGTTTGCGCTACACGCAAAAAGAAAAATTTATGACAGCGATTAATTTCGCGCTCGCACTCCTGGTGAGACTGGAACTGTTCGTTTTGAAGGTAGGACATATCTTATACAAATTCCTACTCCTCCTATATATATATATATATATATATATATATATATATATATATATATATCCTCGTATTCACATAGATTTTCAATTCGTCTGTAATAAGATTAATTTCAATTTGAAAGCCTACAAATGAGTTGATTATAGCGCAACGATTCCTACAGCTATTTATATATATATATATATATATATATATATATATATATATATATATAAACAATGCGAATCGGAGATACCGGCACGATGTGTAATTAAAAGAACGATTATTCGCAAAGTTGTACAACCATTGAGAAAAAAAAACAGAGGCAGAAAAAACAACAACAATAAAAACGTTTCGTAATGTAACCCATCGAGCGTGGCATCCGTCCTATCTGCATCTCCCTCCTCCTCATCCCACCCCACCCCATCCTCCCTCGGTTCATCCTTCCTCCACTCTTCCCGCGCGCGTTAATACCGTTCGTGATATACAGATAAATCGATCGTTTACACGTCACACTTCCGTTTCCCAAAGGCGAACGACCCCGTATTACATATATATATATATTATATATATATATATATATATATATATATAGGCACGCAAGCATAATACGGGCGCGCACGCAGCACACACCTTAATACGGCGCACTTGAGCCGCCCTCCCCTCCTCTCTCTCTCTCTCTCTCTCTCTCTCTCTCTCTCTCTCTCTCTCTCTCTCTCTCTCTCTCTTGCAACAAGGCAACACACATATATAAACATACCCACACACACACCCAAACACACACCCACAGGCTGGCGGGCGGGCGCGCAACCCTGATACATATACACGCGCGCGCAAACGGCTCATTAAGTAATTCGTTACGCAATAATTGCGCACGCGCGCTCGACCCCGATACCTGCGAAGTATTATATTTATATATAGAGAGATGTATAAATGTATATATATATATATATATATATATATATATATATATATATATATATGTTGGTGTTGGTATATGCTAATCACGAACCCCCAGTGCGAAGAAGACAATGAAGCCTCTTTCCTCTCTCTCGCTCTCTCGGTTCTTCTTTATATTGATATGCTGATGGGTATCGATATGCACTGTATCTGACGAGCTGATTCTCTTTAATTAAAGGTTTATGTCCGTAAAATTTTCACAATTTCAAAACGGAAATTTTACCGATTTTACGATCGCATTTTTTAACTGACGAAGTGTGTGATAAAACCATTTAATTATCCATCGGCCGTTTATACGAGAATCCGCAATATCTGCCCGTTTTTCCTAGCGAATTTTCAAACGGAATTCCAGTAAAATTTTCATTTACCCTTGATCGTTGTTCGAACGCTGAAAGTACAGATGCCGGCCGATACTTCTCTACGCGAATTTAAAATGCGCTCTAGTTTTTGCTTAGTCGGCTGCCCGACAATTTGACGAATTGCCGGCGAAAATCTCGATTGTTCAATTATATAATCGTTAATTATCTAATTTAGTCTGTCCGTTCGTGATTTAAAAAATGATTTTGTACAAAAATTTCAATTCGTTATGTATAAATTCCATATATCTATATATACGAATTTTAATAGAATTATTAATGTCATCGTCTTCATTGTTTTATAATCTTGATGAAATTTTCTTACGTCTAAATAGGGATAAAAATGATATAAATGTAATCACGTAGAACAGCCGACGAATCGTAATTATTCTCGCGATACACGTCGACGTATCGCGCGCACAATACAATTCGAACGATCCATATCTCCCTCTTTCCCTTCCCCGGCCAATTTGCCTTTGCACCGCGTCTTTCTAAATATTCTACGCTATTCGCTCTAGCGTCTTTCCTTTTGGCGAATTTGATCGCAGCGCTGATTGTTCAGCAGCTCGTTCGTTTAATTAGATCAGCGCGAACAAGGAGACCTTTCCGTACGTCTCGTTTAAATCATTGCCAAAGTGTCACTTATCTGACCGACATCGTCACTCTATCGCCGTGTTCTCATTTTCGAAATCGATAATGCATACCCGCTCGATTTCTGTATGTATGTGTGTCTACGTATACCCGCATATAGCGGTATTTAAAGAGCCTCGTACTATTATTCTTCACCGGTCGAGTTATAACAAAGACGTCGCGCCGTAGAACGAAGCGACGCACAGACGCGCGCGCGAGCGCGCACGCAGGAAGAAGCATCGATGCATAGACGCGTGTGCGGACAAAAGCTTTGAGATTTGAGCGGCGCTAACGGGGGAGAGGTAGAGAGGAAAGAGCTTCAGGTGATCGAGGATAGGCGATATGCTGCGCGCGCGCGCGCGTGCGTGCGCGGGACACTCGAGGTGGACGAGGGGAGGGGACTCCATGGTTGCGGTGAAGTGGGGGGGGGGGAGAAAGCTTGTCGATAATAATGGAAGAACCGAATGAAGAGTATAGATACGCGGCAAGATATAAGAAGGCGCATAGAAGGAAAAGGAGCCGCGCACTGTGTCTATATATATATATATATATATATATATATATATATATATATATATATATATATATATATACGGTGTGTGTGTGTATATATACATATATACACGACTTTGTTACTTTTTCACACGAACACCAGCTTTACGTTGACTTTTAGTTCCTTGTTGTAGCAACAGAGTGGAACAGGCGTCAGCTTAATTGAAATGAATATGACGCTTTCGCACGTGTACGTATATATATATATATATATATATATATATATATATATATATATTCATACATATGCTACTGAAATATTCGCTGAGCAAATATTTAAGAAAATCTTCAGCTTATTATTCAGTTGATTTATTCGAAGTTCTTGACTTATATGACGTCACTAGTAACTTTTAGATTTTACATTAAATTTTGGCAGATCTTAATTTCAAATTAGATAAATAGTTAATTTAAGTTATAGTGCATAAGCTTGAATATCTTAATTGACTATCATTCGACCGCTAATAAAATAATAAAATTATAATCGGATTAGAATCACAAAGTCTTCTATTCTATTGTGAAAAAAGTATACAGCATTATTGCAATGCAAATTATTTGAATCGAGACTTTTTTCTATTGAAATTATAATAGAAAAATGAAAATTGAATTTGTGGTCGTGTACTAGTTATATATATATATATATATATATATATATATATATATATATATATATTTAATTCTATACATAGATGAATAAAGTCAGCCATCTGTAAAGTCACTTCAAGTAAAAGTACATATACAATTATAAAATCAATTACTATTTGTTACCTCCATGATATAAACATCTATAAAATAGAAATGAGCTACCTGTCATCTAATTATTCGTGGCCATATATAACTTATATCTGTATATAAAAAACTATTGCAATGATAAGAAATTTTTTATAATATTTTTATAATATTTTGCATACACATGGCGATGCAACTAGAGCATGTATGTTGCATAGCGAAATTATCCTCTCGACTAAATCGTTAAAATTAGAATCCTAAATAAAGCATATATATATATATATATATATATATATATATATATATATATATATATATATATATATATACATACATATATATAAATCCGTGTAAATAATAAAAAAGTAGAAACATCGGAGAAATTCAAACTGTATGCACAAGCGGAGATTGTCGGGACGCTCTTCTTTTTCACTATCCAACTAGTCCCCCGTGCCTCGCTCTCTCTCTCTCTCTCTCTCTCTCTCTCTCTCTCTCTCTCTCTCCCTCCCTCTCTACTTCCTATCCAGAAACGAGCATCGTATTAGATTCGTGGGAGAGATGAATGCATCGGACGTGTGTGTGTGTGTGTGTGTGTGTGTGTGTGTGTATATCTGTATAGAGGGAATCCTCGCAAAAAGGATACTGTACCTGAAGTGGCGATATGGACTAGGGCCCGCACCATATCGGACGAAAGCGAGAGGCCCGCTCTGTTTTGCACACTCTTTCCTCTTCTCTCTCTTTCTCTCCCTCCCCTCTCTCTTTCTCTCTCTCTCCCTCTCTCTATTTCTCTTTCCCTCTCGGCGAAAACGAAAGTGAGGAGAGAGAGGGAGAAGGAGACAAGTGGCCTCAACCCGCCTCGCGCATCGATACATCCGCCCACTCGATACATCGGCCGATGGTCGCGCGGGATGCGGTTCTCTCATACATACATACATGCATAGATACATATATATATATATATATATATATATATATATATATATATATACACGTATGTGTACATATAGACACGACCCGCGTTCGGGTGGTCCGCCGACCGAGCGGGCGCATGCGCAGTGCGTGGGGTCGGGCCCTATCGTTACTGCCCGCGCGTCCATACACATTCGTACCTGCGCGCACCCACATACGTGCGCCTGCGCGCCTATATACACCGGCAACGTGCGTGTCCGCCGATTTCTTCCTCCTCCCCGCTTCCCTCCTTTTTCGGTCCCTATCGTCCGCGCCGCCCGTTCCTTCGGATTGATGCGGCGCGCCCCGAGGCGTCGGAGTCGCGCCGCGAGTCTCATCGCCGAAACGACGCGATTGATACTCGGTGCCGCACGGTTGTCCGACGTTGTATTGCACGTAAAGGGGGCGAAAGAGCCTCTTTTGGCGTTCGTCTACGCGGTGTGTTTGCTCGGCTCGCCGGAATTAATTCTGTAAAGTGTGAAGCGTGCTTTTTTCTTCTCGTCTTTTTTTATTTGTGCATAGACAAATAGTCGTTATCCTCATTATTCAGCGGTAAGTAGAACGAGTAATTCTTATCATTCACTCGACAAGGAACGAAGATCGCTCTTTCAATGAATTCGTATATGTATCGGCAAAAATGTGGAGCAATAATTTCAATTAATATAGATTCAAAGAATGCTTACTTCGCCCCTATCAATTGAATATTTACTCGAAAGAAGAATCTTCATTTTACTTCCAATGAAGCAACTGTTAGATTCAACGAGTCCCATGTCATTCGAAACGAAAACTAATGTCTTTATCTCATAAATGGAGATTTAATCGACAGAGGGCGCGAGTTCAATATTGCCTTCGATCAATGAAATTATATATACTGGTGCTGCAGATCTTCCCATGAAATAGGAGTAAAATGACTTTATGCGTACGAAAATACGGAGTCGAAAAATCAATCCCCCTCTTCCTTTCCGTTCAATGTATTACAATATTTCTGCCGCAAACCTGCGGCTCTTTGTATATATTGCCTCAAAATCAATTCTTGCGCAATCGTAAAAATCGAAAAATCGTCGCGTCGAAGCAACGGGGAAAAAAATGGGCGCTCGAAAATCACTGGCACGAGCGAACTGCTTTTTACTCGTCGCGTTCTACTTACGATAGAGCGTGTGTGTGTGTGTGTGTCTGTCATTAATACACGATGTGCCCCTGTACGTATCGACCAATTAGCTTATTACGGCTACTTACGACCGATATGTATGCGGCGGGGCGCGTATAATTTAACGACGGGCAATAAATCACGTAAAATCGCGACGCATCGTCGACGGCGATAAATCTATATAGATATCCGCTTTCCTTTGTATGAACGAGAGGATAAGAAGGAAGGAAAAAAAAATTTTTTTAAATACCGTACAGGTACATGCGCTCGCGCTCGTGCAATCTCGAACGGTGACGGGTGGGAACAATAAACGAGGTGCAATAACGTAATAACAAACGAGGCTGAACGGGATTCCCGTCCGACCCCCCCCCCCTCGATAAACTGATCCGCTATATGAAAAGAGGACCGGCCTCTTTTAATCTCCGTGTGTTTATATATATATATATATATAACGGTTAAATGCTCACCTCGAGAGCGCGATAGCGCCTCGTTACGCGACTCGCGCCTCTTCGTCAATTTCCCAAAGGGCGTGAACGGTCTGGTCGTTTAACAGTCGTACGTATAATTAAGCTCTCGAGCGCAAGTTAATGTATAATGCGGGCGCGCGAAACGAAGATGAAGAAAAAAAAAGAAAGAGAAACGAGACTCGGCGCGTAAATACGTCGCGAGGCGACAAAAATAAAAACTACAACGTCGATCGTGCGGGAATGGTATGCGCGCGTGTGCATGTGTGCTTGTGCGCGCGTGCGTGCGCGAGAGACAGAGAGAGAGAGAGAGAGCGAGATAGCGGGTCCAGCTCGAAAAGTGATTAAAGCTCGGGGCATCTCGCTCGATGTGCGGGGTTCGAGGGACATCGGCCCCATAATTCACGGACCGCGCGCGAAACGACGGGCCTCCCCCCCCCCATCCCACCTCGTCCTCCCGTTCCTCGAGAAAAGACCGCGTTCGGACGCGCCGCTCATTCTTCTACTTATCTCGTACTTCCGTTTCTTCCTCCCTTTCCCTCTCGTCATCCCACCCGTTTCGCCGGATATCCGCGCTCGCGCGCGCCTCGCGGCCGATCGACCGCGTCGCGCAAAAAGTCGCTTCCCCGGACGGGGCGGGGGAGACTGCGAGGGCAGGATCGATGCGCAGGAGTCGAGTGTGCAAGAGTTGCTCGGGCCGATTCCACCGCGCGCGTAAGGATTTCGCATAACCGTCTGCATGACTTCGCGACTGGGACCGCGTTTACATGCGATTTCGTTGGCGAGGCTGTATTTTTTTTATAGCTTCGAGGCGTTTGAGGTAACGATTTGTCGAGAGTGGTACTCCGACCTCGAAATTGATCATGTACAAAAAATTTCCGTGACGATCTTATAGACGTATATGTGCGAACGACGACTCTTATCAGCGTCTTACGGTCATGAGTAGTATCGCGCGAATAATCAATCGTTAAAAATCTTAAACCAAGCTAACAATTTGTAAAAATGTTGTATTCTCTATAGTTGACCGTTCGTTATTTATAATATTTTTCATAGAGATATAATAAAATACAAATATAAATCGATAAATCAAGAGAGAACCAATTATTAAACTAAATATCTTTTAACTATCAACACTTAGAATTATTGGCCTCGGGGGGGAGAACAATTCCGTTATAGTTTTCGCTTGCGTCCAATAATACAGGCCATAATCGAATGAATGATATCGCGCGTTTACTCGTATTTAGATGCACATTTTGTTTGGAAAATTAATAGGATTTGAAATAAATTTAAGAAACGGGTCGTGTATTTTCCATGCTAAATTACTCTTATTACTTATACATCTACGTCAATTTACCAACACTCACGAACGCGAGTCTCTGTCTTTATTCACGTCCTTGGTTCCCTGAATCATTGAATCTGACCGTTCCAAAACACGACTAAACATTCGAACAGACGAGTGCAGCCTATTTTCGAATCGCAATTGCAACGAGGCATCGAGACTTTCCCCGCTAATTGCACCGTCGATCCGCGGTCGATCGGGAAACGAAGTATAAAAAAAAAACATAATAATAATAATAATAAAGTCCGCGACGCTGCCTACCTCGGTTCAGTTCCAGTAGACGCGCGGGCCGCTTATCCATTATCGCCCGCCACGCTGCGAGGCCGCGGGCCTCCTACATACACGCGTATGCAAATCGCAGCGGTGCCCTTAACCTCCAACGGTTAATTAGTCAAATCCCGCGGGGCGGCGTGAAAAGGGAGAGAGAGAGAGAGAGAGAGAGAGAGAGAGAGAGAGAGAGAGTGGGAGAGGAAGGGTGAGAGGGAGGGAGAGATCGATCGAGAAGCTCGCGCGCTCGCATGAAATTCCATAGCACGCGGAAACGGCGGGAAACTCGGCGCTGCGCGCCGACGCTCGCTTGCCTCCAGGAACGGAGGGGGGTGAGGGGTTTCGCGGCGCGGGGGTGAAGGAGGGCCTTTATCCACGCTCCATCGTCTTCCAATTTCCGTCTTTTCCTCCCCCTCCCCTTCTGCTGCCCCCTAGGCACCCACCACCGCCGCGATCCGATTATACTTGCAAATGCGCGCACGCGCGCTGTTGCCCTCTCCCCCCTCCCTCTCTCTCTCTCTCTCTCTCTCTCTCTCTCTCTCTCTCTCTCACCCTCTCGCGAGCCGCCTCGTACCGCGCACGCACACGCGCCGCTGACATTTTTTCGGAATGCCAAACGCGAGCGAGCGGCGGGCGCGCGAGAGAGATTCCTCGCCGGAGCTCGAGGTGGCGAGCGCGGGGAAGACGGCGGGCAGGAGGAGCGAGGGGAGGGGGAATAATCGAGAGCTTTGATCGCTAGCGTGCGCGTGTGTATATGTACGTGTTTGTCTGTATATATATACATATAGGAAAAGGGCTCGAGTGCCGCGACGACGGAGTTTGGTTGATATCGTGAGGTAGGGATGGGAGAAACGACGAAGAGGGTTGGGGGAACGTTTTTCCACACCGGCTCACGACGATCTTTGGCGAGTTAAAAGCAGACCTAAGTCCGACTAAGCATCGGGCGGAGGAAAGTTTTTTTCGTTTCTCCCAGGGGAACTAATTTACAATATTCCGTTTTATTTATCCTGTTTTACTTTGCCCTCCTCAGCATTCTAATTTTATACGCCATTGTCAATCGCTTGAAAAACCACGAATACTAATGAAAATGTCGCCCCGCGATACGTTTAAACGTAAAGTCACGCTCCTTTTGTCATCGTCCGATTGCCTGCGACATGGCTATAATTATATTACGTATGTTATCAAACGTTCCATTAGGCATACTTATATGCAGTCATTTTTTACTATAATTTAGTCCTTCAGTTGGTGCGTGACTTGAAAAATACCTGGAAGATCGACGGAATATGCACGCATATAATATACGTTCTTTACCGTACGAATCAAGTGTCACTCTTCATTTAACGATTATCATTTTATATAAATTAGTTTTATCAAGTGCTGAGTGAATCTCGACATTATTATTCTAACTAATTAATTATTAATAATTATTATATTAATTAACTATTGTTATTCCCGAATAGGCCACTGTTTGGGTCGACACGACGTATCAAAAAATACCTTACACATTGTACAAAGTTTTTGTACAATATAATTACGGAAAAAGTTCCGAATAGAAAGTATTATCAGTGAGTACTTAGATCACACGTTAATCAAATCAGAAAAATGACCACATATTCTAGATAATTTTATTTAAAAATGATAAAGAAAATTGAAAATATTTTAAGCTTTCAATAAACATGACAAACGTATTATAAGGAAATCGTTTCCACTTTTTGGTATAAGCTTTACGTCATCATTCATAGCAGCAACCTTGTCATTGTACCGAAGGTGACACTACCGAAGATCTCAATCGGTTTCGTCACACGAGTGCCAAAGTTTTTTTTTCTTCTTCACATTGTCCCTTTAACATCCGTTTATCCGTTCAATGGGCGATTACATCACGCCGATCAATTAAATCACGGGCCGTTAAACCCATTGAAATTTCAGCCTCGGAAAATACCTTTATATAACTTAGAAAATTGACGAGATGTCCGAGAGAGTTAGAGAGAGAGAGAGAGAGAGAGAGAGAGAGAGAGAGAGAGAGAGAACGTTTAATTTCCTCCGATTAGATAAAGTGGCCGAACTCATCTTTTGAATATTCTGAACATATGTACAGGTAGTTACCAGGCGCGCCGAGTTATGTAAACACGAGCATGTATGCACCTGATGATGCGAACAAACATATATATATATATATATATATATATATATATATATATATATACATACATATACATGTATCTATCTTTGCCGCATCGATGTAAAGTGCCTATGAAAGTCGAGGTGCGAAACAGAGAAATAGAGGAGACCTGCAAGTAGCAGGCCGTTGAACGCGCGTGCGTGCCGTATGTGCGCGTGCGTGATTGCGCATGCGTAGGAATCTGCTTGAGCCCTCGTTGCTTGTAGTATCCCGATTTTTAGAACGCCCGGCGACCGATCTATCCACTCGCGATTTTTTACTACCAGGTGCAACGAGAAAAAGAGAGAGAGAGAGAGAGAGAGAGAGACAGAGATCGGGAAGATATTCCCCAGGCCAGTTTTACCGTTGGACGAATTCTTCCGCGACGCGGACTTCTGCCGCCTCGCGCGATGCCCCGTCGATTAATTGGCGACGCGACGCTCTCGAAGGAGCGCGCGACACCGAGCGAGGAAATTAATTCGCGACTTGATCCGCGCCCATTGCAACGCTGCGCGGGCAATATTACGAATCGAATGATATTAGTGCGGACGATTCGTCGGGGAAATCGCACGTGCGACTGTTGAAAATCGAGGATGAATAGGCTATGGCGAAGCGTTTCGCGACGGGAAAACTGAGCGGATCGGGGAAATTGAAATGTAGCGGAAGGGAATCGGCGAGGGGACCGTGATATCACGTTAAGACCTATGGCCAGGACGGAAGCAGGACGAAAAGAAGAAGAAAAATCGAAGAAAAGATCGCACTGGCTCGGGTAAATAGCAGAATGGAAACGGAAGAGTGCCAGTGACAATCGGTGAAGTACGAAGATTTTAATTATAATGTCGTATTCTCGCTTGATATCGTCCGTTTAATTTGACGTTTACGGATTCTCATCGGTTCCAACCGGTCGATCTTCGGGTCTCTCAGTCGATTCTACTGGTAGTCTTCGCTTCTCACCAATCCATGTAAAATCGTTATAAGTTTCGTTCATATTCTCACTTATGCCCTTCCATGATCATCGGTACTTTTACATTCTCAACTGTATTCGAATGTTTTTCTTTTGTACACTCCCGCCCGAACTTGCAGAATTGCAATTTAATACGTAGCTTACATCCTGGCGTCTGGACTTGAGAAGAAAACCTTTACTATCGTTACCTACTTCTACTCATACCCGAAATATGCTTTATCAAGCGGCAATTCTCACGAATCCATTTTCCCTGCTCTTTTACCGTCTTTCCTAAGCGATTCGTCCTTAAAATTCTACGTGAACGTCTTTCAAAGGAAAATTCCCGAGCGCGGGCAAACCTTTACCCCACCCTCCCTTCTCTAAGGCCGTTGTCGAAATCACGATTAACAAGACTCGAGGGATTCTCGTTCCACTTGTTTCGATATATCGCACAAACATCTACACCAAAAGCGGAAGGAAAAAAACTCCGCGAAAGGCCTTTAATTATCTTATCGCGACGCACACACACACACGCACACAGAGATTATATCGTTAACACGTATTTTTCAAGTATTATTAGCTGCACGGAGATGACAATTAAGAAGCCGGTCGGTATCTATACAGGCATGTGTGTGCATACATATATTATATACATACATATATATACATATTAGAGCTCTTTATTTCACCAACGGTGTAAACGCTCTCTTGCACGTCCATAGCGGCGTGTAAAAATGACAACAACAAAAAAACACCAACAGACGAAATATAAAGTACTTGCAATAATTTCCGGCGAATCGAAAACGACGGCGGGAGGCAGGCAACGGAGAAATCAATAGAGATCGGAGAGCATAGGAGGGGGACACGATAATCGTAATAGTCGGACTTGGCGGGCAAATGAGGGAGGCGCGCTTCGTACGCTGTGGAGGTCGGTCGTTGGCCGTATTTTTCTCCGATATCCGCGTGTCATTACGCTCGACGTCACTTGTACAAGTGATATTGACATGCAAGATAAACTCCACGGAAGGGAGCGTATCAAAGGCGGCACCGGCCGGCCGTAACAGTCGCGGGTTTATTATAAGCTACTACTCTGCCGCGTGCTGCCAAACAAATACTTCGTGCAATTTTTTTTTTCTCCCTTCTCTTTAAGCACGCCTTGTAAACCCTATTGGCAATAAAGAGCATTCTCTTGGCAAAGTATATATTATTTTTCTCCGAGGAATGGAAACAATATTTCGAACTATATATTTCACAAAATCTCATTTATAAATCAATACAAATATAAATTTACATATATATATATATATATATATATATATATATATATATATATATATATATATATATATATACAAATGCAACGTAGGGAACTATCTATAAAACATTCGCACGCTCATCTGCTATATATGTATAAAACATAGACACATTATACACCAGGTAAAGGTAAACAAAGGAAGCGCCGGCGTCACCCGATTAAAACGCCGTATCTCTTCCGCTCTTCTATATAGAATGTGCGTGTGCGCGCACTCGCGTGCATACACACACACACACACACACTTACACCCGTTAAAATTAGACCGAGCAGCTTGCGATGATCTTTCGGCCCGTCGTGGAAGGAGATTTTACCGCGCCCTGTGAGAATTTACGAGCCGCGATACCGGACCCGTCCTTTTTACTACTACGACGTATGTATGTGACTATGCGCGCGCCGCGTGTGCGTGTGTAAACGCTTCCGCGACACGATAAGAGGGCGAAAGGGCCGTCTTCGCTGTACGACTAATCGGTCGGGTTGACGGCGGGGTGGGGGGGGAGGAGTCGAGCGAGGTACACGCAAGAGGACTGGATATAGTTGTGTTCTCCAGGTTTGTCGAACAGGGCCCTTTTTATATACGTACACGACGATTACGTGCGAGTTTTAATGATTTCTTCTTTTTCTTTTCTTTGCTTTTCTCCTTCGTTTTCAAATTGATCGATTCGTTCCCGATGTATTTTTTTTCCTTCGTTAGCGGAGGGGCTGTCGCGGTCACTTTCAGTTTCACATGTATATATGCATTGAAAAAAGGACCGGTAAAACGCGAGATTTTTTTCTTTTTTTTTTTTGGAGAAAGGTGCGGTTCCTTGGATCCAAGAAATTTCCGAAGCTTCGACTGCGCGAGCGATAAATCGTCTCGAGTCATTGAAAGGGATTTTGAAATAAACGCGGAAGATTTTTATTCTTCGATACTTTCTTTTCGAATTCTCATTTCGAGCTTCAAGGTGTATCTGATATAATATATATATATATATATATATATATATATATATATATATATATTGAGAGAAAGAGAGAGATAGAGCGACAGAAAAGATTCTTAATAATTTTTATGACAACATTACGAGATCAATTTTAAAAAGTTACAAATTATAGTATTACACACACACACACACACACACACACACACACACACACACACACACACACACACACACACACACACACACACACACACATATATATATCTTTATCATTCAGACTCATCTAACGCGATTATTTATGATTCTCAATAAAAAATTCACAAAGCGACATTGAAATCGTAAATTTTATTTTAACGTTACATAATATATACATATAACCCACTGATTTTTTTTAGTCCAAAGTTTCGTTACGCGCATAAACTTGATCGTTTGACATCTTAAAAGCAACTTTCACCCAAATACCACAGGTAAATTCAAAAGTTTATTCGATTGTAAAATAAGTATATACGGGGTGTGTATGTATATATATATATATATATATATATATATATATATATATATATATAAAGGATCTCATTCGCGTATTACTGTTTTTCCTTCCAGAGACGCACTTAAACATTTAGCACCCACCGGATTCTTGGACGAATGCATTTATATTGCGCTCGGATTAACATACCTTATATATATATATATATATATATATATATATATATATATATATATATATATATGAATCTTTAATGAAATAAAAAAACTATTATTTCTTCACAGAGGGATCTTTATTATTATTATTATTCTGCGACGAACTGGAGCGCTCGCCCATTCGACTCCGTTTAGTTGTTTGCTTGGCATATTCAGGCGGATATTACGGCAACCGGGTTAAGCAAACAGTTGCGGAAGTAGCTTAATCCGAGCAGTTTTATGGAGGATGCACTTTTTTCGATCCCTCGTTCGACGATTGCTTTACTCATTTTTATATACAGAAGCATTGTGTAATTAAAAAAATTTGCTCAGCTACGCGTTTCTATATAATGAGAATAAATTGTGATACGCGTTATGTATATTGTATAGGTAAAATCGTAACGCCCGTGGTCTAATACCACGATTCCGACAAAACGAATGTATTGCACGGATCGTCGAAGAACTTCGAAGGATTTTCTCGACTAGAGTCGGCTGGGCGCAAGCGGCGAGAATCCGTGGAGGGGAACTCCCTCGAACAACGCGACCTACGTGACAAACTAAACTCGTCCACTTGACGCCGAGGGATCGAGTTATACGTAGACGCGGAATTGTGTACGAACTGAATTGGTCCTGCAGAAAATTTCGCGTCATTTATTTTTAGTTTTTTTTTTTCCATTTTGATTTCCAATTTTGTCGATAAAATAAGAAACACCTTTACTTCCATACGCTGCTTCGACTATAGGTTCGTGTCGGTAAACTAATAAATCTGAAAACTCATGAAAAGGTATTAAAATTAAAAAAATTGCGTTCTCTCTGTGAATACGTGTGTGCGTATGTATTTTGTTGCCTGTATTCATGTTATATTCGACGACCCAAAAAATGTTAATGCCAGAATTTCCGAAGCCTCTTGGATTATTCCTGTTTTATAAACTGACACGTTTAAAAAGGACTTAGTTGGATTCTGGAAACGTTGTCAACACTGAAATAAAGTC
>JACCIC010000331.1:32500-35000 GCA_018907035.1 Sycobia sp. Sy_11 | reverse complement strand
AATACCTTCTGACTCGGCTTCGCATATCGACGATTTATACGATTTACACGATTTATACGTCTTTTCATTCGAACGATAAGAAATTTATACGAATATTATTGAAATTTTCTTAGGTATGAATAGCCATTTATTCGATCTATACAGTATAATGACTAATTCCGTTCAAATGAAAAATTCGTATATCCAGAAACGAATGAATGTTTCGTTGAATTGAATAATGATTTTATTATTTCTATTGTATTAAAAAAAAAAAAACATTGCTTAGCTCGTAACTCAATCATTCGCTTGAAAGACCGTCTACAACTTTTTATTCCGTGAATATAAATATAAAGAATTATGAATTGTACGCATCGTTCCGATTATGCGATCTGTTCTTCCGATCTTAAGTATAGGTCGTAAAGAGCATGCAATATACGATATGGCTTATTTTTTTTGATATGCACACATATTGGATACTCGAAATTTCATCTCTTGTTGAGAATTCAGCCATCTCGCTCCTTACATATATATATATATATATATATATATATATATATATATATATATATATATATATATAATGTGACGAGTCGCTCTTTTGTACCGTGTCTTATATTTTCTTTACCCCCCCCCCTCCCGATGTTCGACGACGAAGTCCAAATTCCGTATTCGCGCTCAATTACATACGTCCACTAACCCTGTTCGCATCGTACGCGAAAGCGAACGCATCCTCGGCGATTTACCGTATCCTCGAACTCGAATCCCCTCTTCTTTTTTTTTCTTTGTCCGACATGAAAAAGAATGAATTTTTTCATATTATCAACGATACACCGATGTGTAGATTCTATTTTGAGGCGAACGAAGAAGGAGGGAAGACACACACACACACACACACACACACACAATTATTTAGGATAATTTTTCTTGTATATGAGAAATGACAGATTCTCTCGTCATTCTGACGCACTGTGTATATATGGGCGGATACGAATCGATGTTGAATTGTTCTGCCTGACCCTACCATCGAACCCTCACTCCCTTCAAGATTGATGTTGACCGCTGCATATACGAGTATCTCAAAACTCTCAATATACAGTTCAAAAAGTGTGTGTATATATATACACACACAGTGCTAGCCGTCATTCAACATTAATAACCGACTCCGCTCTCCATTCGCCCACCCTCAAAGTATTCGGCCGTCGGGCCTTTCAAGAGGAAACATTGTGAAAGGGGAAATAAAAATGTTCGCTGTCGATCAAACGGTACAAGGTTCGAAGGGCGAAGCTCACGAAATTGCGAGAATAAATAATCAATCATAAGTTAACCCACTGGGGGAGAACTGGGGATAACCATACGCTTGTAGACACACCGGGTCAATTTATTCTGCGCCCTCATATATATATATATATATATATATATATATATATATAGAGAGAGAGAGAGAGAGAGAGAGAGGACGGCACACTGCCACGCCTCGTCAAAGCGTACTCGTACATTTTATGTAAGTGTAATAATCATGCGGACGCGCGCATTCAATGTAACGAGCGCAATTGTGCGCACAGAGATCATTAATATAGTTCTTAGCGAGGACAGTGAGGTGTAAGTTCAATAAAAACAGAGAAAAAAAAACAAAACAACAAAAAAAAAATTTGCATTTGTATACACGAGCTTGGGCCTCCCCTCTTCCTATACTATCAGTAAAGGAATACCTTTAGGACAGTACGGTGTATTGGTAATACGACAATGCTTCTCATAACATAACCATCTATCTTTTCTTATATTATATTGTATATTTCTTATATCATATTCTTATATTATATCTTATTTTAATTATAGTAGTGACATGACTGTTATAGTACTAATGATTTTGGAGATGCATCCAAATATACACGGGCATGCCGCCATCCGTTCCTTTTTTCTTATTTTGAGAGGGTTTTTCAAAAAAAAAACAAAAAATCCTCACGCGATCCCAAAGATTTTTCATCTCGAATGTTTTACTTCGCACCCTGCGCGCAGAGTCATCGTTCGGTCTTTTCGCGCCCCGAAACTGCTGAGGCGACGCTACCTCCATTGCTGCCGTAAACACACGGCTCGCGTAACTTTGTCGCAATTTATCTTTGTTCTTTTGAGATATATATATATATATATATATATATATATATATATATATATATATATATATAGATAACTCCACGAAGTGTTTGTAACACTAGCTATTTCTGTCTCTATTATACATATATATAACCTCAGAGCACACGTGTGCATCTCGATTGTTTTCACTCTTTTACCCTGACTCAATTTTTTTTTTGTTTTTTTTTTGCAACAGGAAGCGAATAAAAGTTAGCGATATAGCATTTAAAGAAAGAAAATAGGAAAAAAGTGCGTTTTCATTTTTTTTTTCCATTAAAACAATCGAATCGCGAATTCAAAAGCACGAGGATGAGACGATAATCTCATACTATAACTTTCCCTTTCTCGATCCCGACAGATTTGACGTCGTCTCGTAAAATAATAATGCCAA
>JACCIC010000331.1:0-27500 GCA_018907035.1 Sycobia sp. Sy_11 | reverse complement strand
GTATAGTTTTTAGAATAACATCCAGTTAATAATAATTACATCGTCATAATATGAAAGGAAGAACATAAATTATCAATATTTTTTAATGAAACTGAGTAAGTTTTTTCAGTAATAATTTAATAAAAGTTGATGAACGTTCGCTAACAATTGAAAATTGATTCGGACGAAAGTCCAAAAACAAATATCCGCCTCTCGAAAGTAAGGAATGTGCGGAATAAAAAATAAGTACTCGAGTGATATAATGAATGTAGAAGTTGTGGAAATAATATGAAACCTCCCTGGAATATTCGATAAAATTAAAAATTTCGTTGATTTCTCAGAGGAGGGCTAAACCATAAGTTAAATAACAACTTAATGAAATAAAAACGATGATCTATTAGAACTGGAATGTACTTTTCATCCCAGCTGTCCTGCTCGGCATCGTCGGTAGAGGACCGCAGTTGACCAATCTCAAGACGTGCCACGTAATAATGCAAGGATATTCCAAGTCTATGAAGATAAATGTTTTACTGATGAGTTGAAACTAACGTTTGAGCTCGAATATCGTCCTATACTGATAAGCCCTGCAGCAGACCTGCGACGAAAAGTACATTCCAGTTATAATAGATTTTCTTTCGAATTTCATTAAGTTTTTATTAATCATAACAAGTGATTCGACTCGTAAGTAGTTATTGTATTTTTCATTGTTGATCGAGATTAAGCGTCAATTCCGTTTCTATCGTTTACCAGAAACTTATGGAAATTTTTTTTATAGATTATACGTATATGATTAAAATTAACAAGCGTAATTACACGTTTACTAATTATTACATATAAGATTCTAATATATTACATTACTCGGATTATGATCTTAAGAAGAAAATTTTCTTTAATTTATTTATTCTATAAAACGCTGCTTATAAAAATATGCAATTTTTTTTCATTCCCACAAAGTACACGCGGGTACCTTGGAAATTATAAGCAGATTATTATATATTATTATATTATGTATACACACATATAAATGCACATAGTAAAAGATCGTATTTAAATACACGGCGAGGACTGACCTTGATTGAAAACAATTACTTTATAATTGGAGGCTCATTATCTAGTTTGCGATATAAATGAGCCTAATAATGCCTCGTAATTATACTCTGGGATTTCTATATACTGACTTTCTCGGCAATTGAAAGCGACCTTTCGGACAGATATTTAAGTTTTTTATATACACGTAATGGCAGATAACCTTTATTAACATGTATTAGAGATAAGGACTATATATATATATATATATATATATATATATATATATATATATATATATATATTACAAAAATTTAAGGAAACTAAGAAGGACTCTTTCTATATATCAAAATCTATATCTCTCTAGATATGGTATCTAAAATTTTATAAACACTGTGCAAATTTGCGTGTATATATATATATATATATATATATATATATATATATATATCTGATTGCTATATATATATTTCCGTTCTAAAATCAAAATTGCTCGCTCAGCAGGTGCTTAATTTATATTCACTCGTTCATTCATACTCTTACTCATACTCATATATATATATATATATATATATATATATATATATATATATATATATATAGATATTCCGACGCTGTGTAAGCAGCGTCATCGATGCTGAAACAAAATAGCGCTTATTATTATACGTCGCGGCGACAAAACAATCATCCCCTCTTTACAGGTTTATAACACAAAAGAGCGACATGTATATACGTACCTACGTACAAAACTTATATCTGTCTCTGTGTGTGTGCATGTGTATGCTTGTGTGTTTGAATTTGTGTATGTGTGTGTAGACAATCGCAGCCCCGCGCGCAATACAATTCAACGATATCGCGGGACCACCCGAGAGCGGTCTTCTCTCTCCCACCCCTCCTCCCTTGCAGGAATCCAAGATGATCCTCTCGTCTTCGCGCGCGTTCGTCTCTATCGTCGGTTAGTTCTTGCTCGAATGCTGTACACACACGTACACGCGCGCGCACACATGTAGAGAGAGAGAGAGAGAGAGAGGGAGAGACAAGCGTAACCAGGCACGCAAACACGTGGATATATATATATATATATATATATATATATATATATATATACACAGGGGCAGGAAATCTCTCAGCCTTGCCTCAGCGGCAACCCAGTGACCCGAATATTATAAACTCGGCTCGTTTTATGCTTATAAATCGAAGCCGCGGCCTGTCCTCCCACCGCCTCCCCCCCCCCATAACCCTTCTTCTCGCGAGATCCTTTCTCACGGCTGCGGCGGACGACGGCGGCTTGTTCTTTCTTTTCTTTCATCATCATCATCTTCGTCTTCGTCTTCTTCTTCTTCCACCCGACGCAGCGAACGTCGCTGATAATGACGTCGGCGGCTGAGGTATTCGTCACCGACCCGTCGAAAATCGGGCGATCGGTGCGTTGGCCAGTGGTAGTCGCGCTCTCGTGCGTCAGAAGTCGAATGCAAGCGAAAGACCGTGTTTAAGTTCGTATTAACCCGTTGTAAAAATTGTTTAAATTTTCTTCGTGCTTGCGAGTCCTGCGCATTTGGATTATAGTCCATGAGCAAGGCACCTTTTGCTACGATGAATCGTTGATGAACTGTACTTCTAGAAATTCTAAATAATATACCTCTACGAAAATTTGCCTAGTCAATGAACGTCACTGAACAGGCGAATGAAATGTTTGTAAAATGTCTTTAAAATGTTTAAAATCGGATTGTCTGCTGAAAAATACGGCATCTCCGTGCAGACTAAAAGTACTCTCTTAAAGATTATTTTCCTGTATTCTGTGTACGTCAATTGTCAAATCGAGAACACGTTTGGTGTTATATTAATCATTGACGATGATGGCTTTGAGATAATATTAGTTAATTTGTCGATCGCCACACCTTGTGGCCCACGATAGATCTGATCCAGAATGTTTTCAGAACAATTCTCGGCATACAGAAGAGTGAAAAATAAATCACTGTAATTGTTAGAGAGAGCTGTTATCACATGCTGTCATATCCTGAATGTTTTCAAACTATAATAATTACAAATGAGTGCATATTCGATTTCTCCATTACATTTTTCGATGATATCATTCGATTTTAGAGAGTATCTTGTACTTCAATGTACTTGAATACACACACGCGCGCGCACACACAGAGGATGAACACGGAAGCGCGCGTCCCGTATTAAATCCTGACGCTTGGATTTTTAACGAGGTCCTGAGGTCCCCCACGACCTGTCCGGGACTGCATATATATATATATATATATATATATATATATATATATATGTACACGTAAAAGTATATAACGGGGTCAGTTTTTGGTTGAATTCGCTCTCTTTCTGTCTTTAGGCTTCTTTCTATATATAAGAGTGAGGAAGAGGTGGGGGTTATTTTATTATTGTATATACTCGTTAATCCGACAAATGAAGCTGTCGCGCTACTCGTCTGTATATATATACACACGTATATCTCGTTAGCGCGTACCATGGAGCCTTTTTTGTGTTTCTCCGTTGATATATATATATATATATATATATATATATATATATATATATATATATATATAAACTATAATACGAAATCGGACGAGCTAATTGGATAATAAACAGCGGGAGTGTATGTACGCAAGTTGCGCGCGCTTTTGCCGCGCAACACTGGCAGTATATAGAGCCCGACGCGTAACGACCAGGTGAATATATATATATATATATATATATATATATATATATATATTCTTTTATTCGTGAAAACAGTAGATAAACTTCACGTCGTAACAGTCTTAATATATATTCCTTATATATAAACTCGTTCGTTGTACAAAAAAAATGTAATTTATTTCCCGCAAAAATCAAATTTGGGAGAAAATCTTTAAATCGCTTTAATGTCCCTCGTACCGTTGGATGAGGATCGGTAAAAAAAGGAGGCGAATCACGCACTCTATAAACGCAATACATTCCACCTCGAAGAAAATTATTTTTTTATAGAAGCAGATTGAGAGACGACGGAGTCGGTTGAGGTACTTGGTAATCGGATATTTCACAACCCTGTAAAAATATCCGCTTGGAAAGACAGATTTTGGAAAACAGGGGGAAAATATTGTTTTGTAGGTGGAAAGCAACGGTAGGATATTTTTTTAAAGCTCTACTCCCCATGGAGTCCTTCGTTAATCCTTTGGATCTCATCTTTCACGGTTGAGTTCCGAATTATCGTGGTTCATCATTATCATGCCCCGATCGGTTCACAGATGTCGTGACCTCTCGCACCCATATTTTTATCACGCAGTACGAGCAGCATTTAAGTTGTATTTCAAGGGATCGTCGACTACCCTCACCTCCATAAATCGAACAAAATTTACTCTGTTCTAAATCTTTGTATAATTCGCGTGCAACAATCCCGCCAATTTTACGTATCACTGTACATCTTGCACAGCTGTACGAAAATTCGCACGTTGAGAAAAGTTCGTAGCGCGAACGATGCGGCTCGAATCTCGAACTTCGCAGCAACGTAGAATGTACGAAGATGTGTATATGAAAAAAAAAAAAAAATAAAATAAAATAAAATAAAATAAATTATTATAAAGTACACGATCGCGCACGACGATACTACTCGATTATGAGAAGAGCGTCCATCGCGCGGCCATACAAAGCGCCCGCTTACGATCCGCGCGCCTTGGAATGCCGGGGACTCGACAAGTCGACGGCCCACGCCCACCCCCCCCCCACGTCCGTCGGCCGCGCATCGCTCCGCATCCGACGGCCCGTCCCGCGCCGCCCCGTCGCCGGTGGCCGCGCGATCGCCAGGACGAAGAAGCCCGGACGGCGGTGATCCGCGCGAGGGCCTGCCAATTCCGCTCCATTCCAATGCAGGCGCTTCGAACGACGGACCGGCCGTAAAATCCTCCGGGGGCCTTCGGTCGCGCCGCAGGTGTCCGCGCGCGTGTGTGTATGCGCGCGCTACACACAGCGCGGTTTTACGCGCTCGGCAGCCTTGAAATCGATCAGCTCTCCGCGAGGGTGGCGGCGGGTTAGTCGGGAGGAGAGGCTCGCCGACCGTGCGAATTCGTATCGCGTATAATTGACCGCGCGAATTCTTCGCTCCGCGAAGTGCGGGGCGCGCGAGGTATTCTCGAATCGTTAAATTTTGCGCTCCTCGATACGCGGAGGCCCGATGTGCGCGGGAGTCGGTTTCACTCTCGCGCGTTCGTCTGCATAAATATACGTGGAATTTTCTCCGTCGAATTTGCATGAAAATCCACTGAATTTATAAATATGCAGCATGGACACGTGATATTTATTTCAGTCTCATGCTATTGAAGAAAACGAAGAAGTTTCAGAATCGAATGTAAGCCTATAGTTGTTTTAGTCAGTTTCCTTCGGATCTTGCATGAAATATTTGATAAATATATCGAGTTACTCCGCTCTCTTGTACAATTACAGATTCTTCTTTCACAACAGATCTCAACGCACTATTACTTTTTCTTGTTCATTTATTTAATTCCTCGTGATTTATTCGTTTATTTCATCCTGTGATTTGTCATCATAGCGTGCAAACGACGTTTAGCTAATATTCTTAAATATAATTACATTAATTTGGACATAGATTATGATCTTTGTTTTGTAATTTCATGACTTACTCCTTCTTGCAGTCAATATTCAACTATCGCATAAATCGCTAGGAATTTATGTATTGGAAAAGTAATCTATAATAATTGAAGAACGAGGTGTCTTTTTATCATTAAATGCCGATATCACATTGCTGGCCGATCAAGAAAAAATATTCAATCCCCGATATTCTACTTGGCACAGAATCAGAACCTTTTTTGAATTCAAAAAAACATTTTCTTTTTAAAAAAAAAAAACCAAGTAAATTGTATACCCTGAGGATCATAAAAGAGTAAGATTCACTACTTCCCTTAAAATTTACAAAAACACTGTGACTATCCAAAAAAAATATTTTAAATAGTGAAATTGGCCATATATAGTATATTCTACTACTATATAAAAAATAGTTTTTATTTTTCAACAAGTAATCAATATCTCTAAATATAATTAAATATTTCAATAAAAAGTACGCGAATACTGTATTACTTGCTTATTTCAACTACTTTCATTATATACCCACTGATGACTAATCTAATAATGCATTTTGACAGTAAACGAACATTTCCTCTATATTATGCTTTGATAATCGAATTAGTCTGGATTATATATATATATATATATATATATATATATATATATATATATATATATATATAAGCACTCGACGATGCAATTTAGCGCAAATACGAACAGGACACCGTATAAACAGCTTATAAAGCGCACGGGGCGTATAATATACAATTAAGATTTGTGTCGCTGTGCCGCGAGCGCGCGGGCACCGGCGCGCAAGAAAATCCGCGTCGTTATAATTAAGTAGACCAATTAAGCCGGGTTAATTTTCTAAGGCAAATATATTGACTTACATATACGATTACGAAAGTACATACATACGTATATATATATATATATATATATATATATATATATATATATATTCGAAATCGTAAACTGCATCAGCATTATTTGTATACGTACACCATACGGTAATAAAATAAAGAAGAAAAAAAGAATGAACCACTGTAACGTACAGCCGCGCACTGCCTTAATTCAATTACAACCTGTTATCCGGGGTAAAAAGAGGCCGCGAGGCAGAAAAGTGGGGGTGGAAGTGACAATGCGCGCGAAATCACGACATATATATGCAAGCGCTTCCCCCTCCCCCCCCAAACCGTCTCGACGAAAATATAAAGGTGCTCTCTCATTTAATTCGCGTCTATGATATATATATATATATATATATATATACGAGAGCGCGACCGTTATGATCGAAAAAGGGCGCGCATTGTAATACGTCACGCTCGGAACGACGTGTCCACGTGGTTTTTTTCCATATAATAAAGCTTGGTTATTGTTATAAACCTTTCGCAGTTTCGGCGAGCGCGCCACCGCCGCCTCCGCGGAACGCGCGTGACTCACGCCGCCGCTATGGACATACGTATGATTTTCCCGTATATATATATGTATATATATGACACACGCTATGTCCCGACCTGACGTGATTGTTAACCGGGCTAATTAATATGTAAACCGATTTTTACGGAAACCGATACGTTTTTATCGATAGCGCCAATCTAGATAATATGTCCACGTTTTTTTTCTTCTTCTTCTCTCTTTATTATGTTCTTTTATTTTCCAATGTATAGTAGGATAAGCCGATTTTGCTATTGGTCAGACCTTGAATGCTGGCAGGATACACACACACGCGCGCGCGCGCGTGTGTGTGTGTGTGTGTGTGAATGATCGTGCGAAAAACCGTTTCGCATGGCCAGTCTATTATTATTATTAACGCAACGCAACGGATGAGGTTTCATATGTCGTTCGTGCCAGCGAAGGATTTCGTCGACTTTCGCGATAAAATCCGGATGAATGCGTTTCCAACGCCGAAAACCAAACGAATGATAAGTATTGCTTGTCGAATTCGTATTGTTGCAAAGTGATTCTCGCGCGGGTTCACCCGTTCATTCCTCATCTGCGTACTCACGGGGCTTGCTTCGCTTGATTGCGTTTACGCGCGCGAAGAATCTCTAAGCAATCTAAACCCGGAATCGCTACTTGAACTCGATTTCCCGGCCTCCCCGCTGAAATAAACATTGTCCGATACGCTAGTGTGCAAAAGTTGATTTTTACCGCGACCTGCCAGACTCCCGTGGCTCAAGGATGGAGGAGGAATTTGTTTGTTTCAGGAGGTAAACAAACAACGTCCACGGTCCTCTCAAAACGTTTACCCTTGGCGAATATCGTGCAAAAAGCATGAAAATAAAAATAATATATATCGACTCTTTTAGATTATCTTTTTGTGACCTGGCGCTTGCCCATATGGGGAAATACTCTTTCATAAGCGTCTATTCGTCGTTTTCAAAACCGTTATTCTTGTATACGTCGTCGAAATTTGTCTGCAATCTGTGGTCAAGTTGATTTCTTGAAATTTTTACGATTATATCGAACAAAAATGCTGTTCTTTTAATTACCTTAGACATGCGGATATATAGAAAACAAATCCCTCTCTCTAAAGGCTTTTGCCACGCCCGCCTCAGATTCTTTGACCACCACACAGACACAGATATATATAAATATAGGCAAACGAAATGAGATTGACACTGGACAAGTCCGTGCGGCGTGCCATTTGCCATGCACGTTACAATATTGTATGTAATATATATATATATATATATATATATATATATATATATATATATATATATATATATACACCAACGCGTTGCGCAGAACTATGGACGCACAGGTTTTTCACAAAGAGTAACAGGGGTCGATGTTTTAATAGAGTATAGATAGTAATCTCGGATTCAAGTGCTCTCCCCCTCCCTATTCCTCCCGCCGGCCCACCCCAGCCGTGCAAAATACCATGTCGTACCTTTTATATATATATATATATATATATATATATATATATATATATATATATATACATATATATATATATACCAGTGTATCATCTCGCTCTCCCACGAAGTGGGTCGGACCCTCTCTTCCAATGCACTCCCGCGATCGAAGAGTCGTATCTAAGTGGGGCAGGGAAGAGGGGAGGGGGGTGTCGACACAACATTGGGTCTCGTGGCATTGTGAAGGAATCTTACGAATGTAGGAGCTCCCTCGCCCGTCGCCGTGCGCATTTTTTTGAGCAATAGGTGAAAGAAGAAAAAATAATGAAAACACAACTTGATCCTTCCGATTTCCCTTTTCGATAATTGTTGCGCGAAGTAAAATTGTAATGTCGTTGCGCGCGAAAGGGGCACGAAGACCGTAAATTTTACGGTCCCATTCGGAAGCCGCAAACCATTGATATTCCACGTGTAAATTCGGCGTATCTTTACCGGCGGTAGTGACGCGGTGGTCAACAGTTATGAAGATATAGTCGCCCCCTCCCCCCCTTTACATTTAATCCATCTTGTACGCAAAATTCATTGAGCACGAGCGATTGTCACGTGGTAGCGCTAAATTAATTAGCCTTCCGCCTAGTTCTTCCACCTCTGTCTCTCTCACTCTCTCTCCCTCTCTCAATTTATTTACTTATTTATTTGCGACGCGTCAATTAGCACGATACTCGATGATGCTTCACTGAATGTTCACGATCTTTGTGAATTAAGATACTAAAAGAGGAGTACTTTCCAATTCCTGTAAAAAAAAGTAAAATACACTGAAACATCCAAGCTTGAAAGCGCGATTGTTTAGAAAAATAAGCACTTCGTTATATTCGTAAAACTATAGACTATCAATCTTATCCTTAATTTAATGCAACATCGTGTTCAATATGTTCCGATACAAAACTTTTTCGAATAAGCATTCGTTACGATAAAATTTATCAATCGTTATCGGCCTCAACGCGGGAGTCGAAAAATTCTCTCGTAACGAATACGATGTCAATTTATTGGATCGAATTAATTAGGGCTGCCGTTAAGCCGCGCAGCTCATAATGATTTAGTTCGTAAATCTATCTTATTTGGGAAAACGGGCCATGCTCGTGAATAATAACCAACGAAAAATCGATTTAGCACGATGCAAAACATAGAATCAGATCAAATTACATTGGGAACCGATATATTGTGAATGTTATACGAATACCTGCACCCAACTCCCCTCGTAAAATCGGGGACAGGTTAAGGCGCGCTCGATATAAGCTTTCGTTCCCAATAAGATTGGAAATACACCTCGCATATACACACATAATCCGACGCAATTTATACTTCATCAGTGGAAACGGACGCTTGCATAGCTTTCAACATCTTCAGCGCCATCTGTCAGCGTCTCGTCGCAGAGGCTGCCTTATACAGAAAAATACATTTTCAATTCCGGGCGATAATGGAGGGCGGGTGAGGAAGTTTCCCGAGTCAACAGAGTCGGGCAAAATTGAAAATTCATGGAAGTTTTGATTGGTCCGAGAAGATTGTAACCTTATGTAATATATATATTCTCTCGATGCCTGAAGCTTCGATTATTTATACCATTTTCGCCGATATATTCTATTGCGGATTTCAAGCGAAATAGATGGCCAAATCTTGTGCATAAATTAACTTTTAATTTACTTTTTATACGTGTACAATATTTACAATTAAAAATTTGAAAAATTCTTCTGATCTACATTAAATTTGAACACGTAGTACAAAGTATAATTATATGTGTGTATATAGTATATATATATCTCGATCGGCCCTTTTTACGTATTTAAGGTTCAAGCGAACCACTCCGACGTACATATGAATTCGTTAAATTACACGTATTCTGTAATCGACTGTATTCGTTGCTGCGATTTTAGCAAGCGTCCAAAAGTATGCTGCCCCGAAGCGTGGAAATTCTTTATTTTTCGTCAGTGTACAATCGAAAACGTGTAATAATAATAATAATAATAATAATAAGAAGAAGAAGAAGAAGAAGAAGAAGAAGAAGAAGAAGAAGAAGAAGAAGAAAAATGAAGAAGAAAGAACTGAAAAATTTACGGTGAAATTTCGATTCGCTCAATTCGGCCTATATTAACGATTTTCTTCATTTAACTGTTTTAATAACCAATTAATTAGAAGAAAATTATCCCCGCCATGTGTGTAATTTAAAAATCATACTCGAGAAGAGACGCATTTATCCATAATTACAGATTTTGGAAAAATTTTAAACTACATATAAAATTGTTATTTATGCCCGACAGCTTATGTTGCACTTAGGGTAATGAAAATGATCGAGGCGAAAAAAGCAAAAAGGCCCTTTGTAATAATTGCTCGATTTCTTCATCGTAGAAATGATATAATACGCGCATGATAAAATACAGCCCATTAGCATCGAGTCTCGCCTAATTTCAAACAGTCCCGAAGCATATTTCGCACTGTATATTATGCTATATAATGCAAAATTTACTACAATGCGCAATAATGTATCCGGGAGTGTGTGTATATATATATATATATATATATATATATATATATATATAAACTGCTCTCGGCGTGGGTGTCACCTCGACAGTTGAAGCGCGTGAACACCTCCGCGACTGTCGCGCGCGCTCCCTCGCGCCGGACCTTGGGCCTCGGTCAAAAATCATCGGTGCAATAAACCACGTAAGCGCGCGCGCGCGCGCACACACACACACACACAGGTGCGCATGGTAGGCTATATGTGTGCATGCATAGCCCCCTCGACTACCTTAAGCGTTATCGCATCTCATATCACACCTCTTGAGTCGTATACATTAACAATATATCTCATGGAATTTTTGCATTTACTCCCCCCCCCCCCAACGAAGCGGTAGCTGGGCCAAATATTTTGCGCTACATGCGCACGCGTGTAGGCGTTGGATGCCGTGTTTAAATGTTCCTTTAAGTTGTCAAACATTGCTTGAACAAATTATAAACTTAGTTGTTTCTTTATTTTCGTTATTATTACGGTAATTTGATATGTGTGTATATATATATATATATATATATATATATATATATATATATATTTCTTACTTACTCCTACGTGCTGATCTCGACCAATTCGTGCCTAGGACTTGGTACACTTGGAGACTGACCAACCTGAAAAACCCCGTATTCAACAAATTTCCAGTAGGTTTATACGTCAGATGCATTCTGAATTCACTTCTTAATCGAATTCCACTCGAAGTAGAATTCCAATTCAAATTATCATTTTCGTCACTTTTATAATTATTTAGGAAACGATTCGTATGCAGTGTCGATCTCGATTGTGGAACGGTTAAATTAGTATAGTATACGGCGGGCCATTGGAGTAAAATTAGAGCGATCTAATGGTGACGTTAAAGATTCGACTCTATATACAATTGAATTGGCGTTTCAATCAGATTAAAAAAAAAAATAGAACAAAAAAAACGACAGACATATTTAATAAAAAAAAACGCGTTTAAGCCGTTCGTATAATATATTTATACGTAATCTTGTAAATAGAAATAACTTTTTCTGAAGCGAGAACAATATAAATAAAGAAATAAAAAAATTCATAAATAAATAAATATAAATAAATAAATAAATAAATATATATATATATATATATCCATATATATATATATATACATCTAATCTAACCGCTTTACTCTTCCTCCGTTTCGCAGGTCCTGTCCTGGCTGTGCAAGAAGGGCGAGGACGTACTGGCGAAGCACGCCCAGCACTCGGCCACCAGCATCACGGCGGCGCGCCTCCATGAGCGTGAATTCGAGAAGTTCTACTTCACGTCGATGGTAAGTCGTCGCCAGAATTTTCTCTTACTCTTCTTATATATATATGTGTGTGTACACAAATACGCACACACACACACACACACACACACACACACACACACACACACGTGCAAATACGCACGTGCAAATACGCACCTAGCTCTATTATAACATTATTCTATTATATATACTACAAAATTTACTGTACTCTTTATTATTTTTTTTTTATATTTTAACAGTTTTATGATTCTCGATAAGTGCGAATCATTAATAAATTCAAGACGTGAAATCATTAAATCTTCTCGCTTATTAATAAACGTTAAAATATTTACATGCAACTGTCGGGCTCTACCGTAAGTGGCAAGAATTAATATCGGTTATCGGAAATGGAAGCCCGATAAAGTCCCCAACCTTAAACGACAATTACGTGTATCGAAATGGTTTGAAAAGATTAATAATGTGTGCATGTAGTATACATACATGCGCAGAGAGAGAAAGATTTGACTCTTTTAGTAAGAGTCAAACAGAGAACAAGAGGAGGGGAAGGATGAGGAAGGGAGAGGCGACGTAATGATGGATCTCTTTGTATCCGCGCGGGCAAACATTTGTGTTGTTCTTTTTTTTCATGTTCATTTTTATCTTTTAGAGTATATATGTGTGTGGGTGGTGGTGAGAAGAAGGAGAGAGGGGGAGAGGGCATGGGAAGCGGACAATTATATATGGAGTAATTATACATGTATATATATATATTTATATATATTATATCGTTAATTAGCGATGAATATGAGCAATACCGCTAATAAAATGGTCATTTAGTTCGATTGTCAAGTCTATAAGCGAATTGAAATTTCGCATGCTATCCCGTAGCACCGATTTTTAATGCCGACCGTTTGCACGATAAACGCAGCTCGCAAATGAATTGAAAGAAGGCCCATATTTGTTACATCTGCATAAACTGTCTTCATAATTACTCCGGTTGCAAATCTATTTTTCCCCTCGATCCCATCAATCGACCCGTACAATTCATAATATAATGGACAGAAATACGAAGTACTGGATACGGCAGGGATACGAGCAATTCTCCATTGTAAACGATATATACACATACTCTTATGCTTATTCATCGAAAAGAATATTTGTCCATTGTTTATTTAATCATGTGGTAATTGCTTTTATATTTGTACGAAGATCGTCAATCCATTTGAAATCGAGACAATAATTTGGAATGAACTTGAAATCTGGCAATATTATTTTCTTTATATATTTAGAATAAAATTTATTAATTTCTGAAAATTTCATATTAACGCAAGTACTTCACGAATATCATTAATACATGTATTGTAAGAAAAATACAATTGCGTCATTTATACACATTTAATTGCATTTAATTTTTGTTAATGCCAAATCAATTGATTATTTTCAAAATCAAATGAAATTTCGCAAGTATTGGATTTTGGTTATAAGTTTTTTCTGTTCAAGACAATTTCTCATTTAAGTATACACAGATTATAAAGTCATAAACTGCGCTCTTAGCAGCGCCCTCTGCTTAGAAACTCATGTAAGTTCCTATATTTTTTGGTCGGTAACATGTTGATCGATATAGATCGTATTGATCGAGCAGCAGTGAATTCATGTCGGTAAGAGAGAAATTGACAATTTGAAAATGGAAATGCTGGTTCACAACAATCCGACATTATTTAATTTTATTCTCTAGGACTCAATTCAATAATATGTTTATAATTTATTATTATATTACAATATAATATATAGTAATAATGTAAAGATAGTATAATACAATATTATACGCATATATACTTGCGCTGCCTGGTAGCTGGCAGACTAGAAGCTGGTAGTAGGCACGATTCACTTCTATCCAGTGCTGCCGCTGCGGTAAGATCACGAGGCACGTCAAGTCGAATTTTACCAACTATGACTTGCGATCGGTATAAGCAGATCCATGCGATCCAGCGTGAAAAGGATCATGCGCGCCGCTGTAGTGTGCGTGCATTGTATATACCAATTGAGTAAAATGCAGTTCCTACTCTCTATCTCTCTCTCTCTCTCTCTCTTTGTCTCTTAGAAGATATACATATTTCAACTGTTCATTTGTAAATAATTTTCTATATTAAAAGCTTTATTGTTTATAACTATCTACTTTTTCTACATCTATTCAAATCATAAACATAGGTCAATTGCTGACAATGGTGATTATGACGGGCTACTCCTTGTACGTATCACTTATTTGTAAAGGGAAGAAGAGAACTACTTTGAAAGTAGAAGAGAGACGGGAAAGCTCTGTGAGAGCCAAAAAGAACCGGCGAGGGCTCAGTGAGAGACAAAAAGCACATAACTTTTTGCTGTCTCAAAAATATGCAATTCTTATGAAAAATTAAATTATAAATCGAAAGTTACTCTTTTCATTTTTTTAATTTGAAGATTATTTTCCAAGATAATATAGAATTTAAATTAAAAAAATTAAATTTTTATGAAAAAGTAAATTTTAATCAAACTTCCCGCGGTCCTCATACCTCGACGCAATAGAATTTATTAAAAAATATTTTTCTCAAGAAAAAACAATTAGATATTATATCGGGAATATCTAAAAATTACCTAAAAATATATAATGCGATTGGACGTTCTCTAGTTTTCTTTAGCTCTCTCCAGTTCTCTTCGACTCTCGTTCTTATAGCCCACACGATCTTATAGATGAACTTTGATGTACTGTTTACTTGGTGTTGTATTACAGAAGAGAAGCAACGAGAGCTCGGCGAGAGCCGAAAGAGAACTTTTGGAGAACTTGACTCTCAATCGGAGTAGCCCCTCATCTATAAATGTATAAATATATGAATTGCATTTATTCGGCATTGTAAATGGCTTTCGATGTATAGCTGTGAAACGATGTTTGCACAAAAATTAGGAAAGAAATAACTATTATAATAAGCAAAATATCTTTAGAAGTATTAAAAACAAGGAAATAATATAAATATCAAGGTTTGTTATTTTAGAGGATATTTTACTTATGACAATTATTGAAAACATAATGCATATATAATAATTATTATTAAATTAATAATAATATTAAATTAAATTAAATCGTATAATAGTGTATCAAGATGATATGGCAGTAGTATTAAATGAAAATTTTATAAAAGAAAAATAATCCCGATAAAAAATTATTTATTCAATTGAATAAGATTTAATTTAAATACATAAATTTATTCTCCTTTGATATATTTATTTATACAAAAATGTGGATTTCTAATCAGCTTTTTTAACACTCATTCCATTCGGTTTAAATTAATTTTGATTGATTTTTGATTATAAAAAACCCCAATTAATTTACATGACGATATGATTGGCAAATTCATTTTTTTGAACCTCTATTAATTTTGAATAATATATATAGATATGATTGTACAATTTGTACAATACATGATTCTGATGTCTTTGAAGAATACGTTGAAAACTACTTTTTACCTAATCGGTTCTCAAAGAGTCAATCCGAAGGTTACGCTCTTATTCGCAGTCTAAAGCCTTAGCCAGTAATGTACTATATAGTGTTCGTGATATAGCTAAACTTCCTTCTGAATCATTAGTAACAATAATTGTTAATCCTATAAGCTTCAATGTTATGCTGTCTTTTAACTTTCTCGATCAATTCGTTTCGGGTATTACAATTCTATTTTTTGAACGAATATATAAACAACTGAATTTTGGAACAATTTTATTGATTATTATTATAAAAATAAAATTTTTAAAATAATAATTCAGATATATACAAGGTAGTTCATTAGAAATACCACACAAAAAACTTGTGGCACAAAGAATTTAATCAAGAAACATGAAGGATTCTTTTGTTTTCAACAGAATATACGAAATAAATATTGTACATTTTACTAATGTTTGTAAAATTTTTTAACTTTTACTATTGCACATATTTTATTTATTGCACATTTTTTTATGGAAATTGTATTTCCCGATGCTAAGTGATAAATAAGAAAAAGAATTTTTTTTCACTGCGATAAGATGACTGGTTTATATTCAAATTTTATAAGCTCCGAATAGATATTCTAAATTTTCAATATTCTTACAAAATTTCTTAGAAATTAATGAGCTATTGTATAATATATATATATATATATATATATATATATATATATATATATATATATATATATATATATGAAAGGGGGCTATTTATACAATTTTCATCGTGGATGTCGGTAGTGCAGAACATTGATTTTAGTTCTCTAACTTGACGCAAAATTTTTCTCCATGAGGCGCATCGATCGATCCGGGCTTCCGGCAATCGTGAGGAGCACTCCTAAATACCGTGAATGTTTTCGTAACGATGCCAACTCAATTCGATCAAAATGTTGATATGCGAATAGCATATTTTTTAAGCTGACGATGGATATTGCCTTTTTATATACTACATTTTTTATTATATATTTTTATATATTTTATACTTTTATATTTTTATATGTTTTATATATTAATATACATAGTTTCGCGGTTGTTGGTAAAGAACCATATTTTGCTATCATTTCTTTGGTTCAAATAAAAAAAACAGTCTCTTGTCACAATTCTGAAGTTAATATAATGTATAGAAACAAAAATATAATTTGTCGTCACAAACTATATTCAGTATGATTTGATATACAGAACCATTTTATAAGAGAAAGGGAAAGAAATACAGAAAGACGGGGAAAGAGAGAGAGAGAGAGAGAGAGAGAGAGAGAGAGAGAGAGCCACGTAGTGGCCGCTAGTGAAACTGATTTTTAAAACCATTAACTTAATTTACTGATTAAATAATTTTCAATAAAAATCATAGCCTATGTCCTTCCCAATATAATATAGAATCTATATGTCAAATTTCAGAACAATCGGTTCAGTAGTTTTTTCGGTTATCGCGTACAAACAAAAACACGCTTTGTCTTTATAAAGTAGTATATGATATGATATGATATGATATGATATATATATATATATATATATATATATATATATATATATATATTCTCGAAACTATGTATATACAGATAAAATATATCGTTACTTCTGCATAAAAAGGCTATATCCATCGCCTATTTAAAAAATATGCTATTAAAGACTATTAAAAAAATTATTGATACTAATATATAACTGTGGCCATATGCGTATAAATATTTTACAACATGTCCACTACTAAAAACTCATTAATTAATATTATTAATTATTGAAATTATTATTAATTATGAATATTATGATTAATATTATTATAAACTATTATAATAATTATTAACTATTATAGTTATTAATATTATTATTAATTAATATCAACATTCAATATAAAAATTGTTAATAATAGTTATGATTAGTCTAAATACTATTTTTAATAATAATATTTGTACTATTATATTTATATGCATGTCGCCACAGTTATATATTAGTATCAATAAATTTTTTAATAGTCTTGCAGCTTACTGGTTGTTTTATACGATTATACAGATCATATAACTTTAAAATATCGCGCCAGTTTCAGCCAATCAGCGCGTGGAGGGCTAAAGACTCTAACGCGCATACTCGAGTGTTGGCCTTTCAGCCTGGCATCCCTGCCGCCGAAATCAAATAATTGAAACTCGAGAGAATAGATCGCTCTTTCATTGTTGGCTGGCTGCAGTTCATTTTAAAAGCTTGTACAGCTGAATAGCTAATAACATTAATTGCGATAGAAAAGAACCTTTAAAATTTTCAAAGGACAATATTCTCCAGCGTTTTTCGTTGTAAATTCTGATTCGTTGTATCAGTTTGGCTCACGCACGCTGTCGGCCCGCGCACTTCTTACCTCGCAGCTCAAATCGATCAATTTCGGTTTCTCCCTGTTATTTAGCCGATCGAAGAAGTTCAGCGCCATTTTCGAGAATTCGAGGTAAAATATTAACAAAGCTAAATTCAATTAATCATTTGGATCGTGGATAGTGAGAAGCATATAAAGACCGAATTTGTGTACTCCGAATTGCAGGCTGAAATTTTTCCACTTCAAGAATTCGAAGTAGATATATTCCGTTGGACCGAGGCTCTGGGTGAAAAAGTGAGAAGAAGCAGCAGGGGTTGATCGAAATAAAAGTATTCGTCACGGATCACAAATTACTTGGAAAAGGTGGTAAGATGGAGACCAAAGGAGAATGCCATATCACGGAATTTATAAAAACCGAATGGATTTGCACTTGGGTAATAAAAAATATCCATTATGAGGATCCATATTGTAGAATAATCTTTGAATCTCCGATTTACAAAAAAAGCATTTCATCTATGAGTTTCGAATTGCAGATGAAATTCGATTTTAGAAATTATTCCTCGTTTGCTTTGCGTCAAGAATATTTTTTTATTTTACTAGACCGCCGTATTATCCCATCTGGCAAACGCATAGGCATAGGCATAGATTTATATTATATTAACAAAAACAAGGAAGAAATATTATTGTATAAATACTATACAGACCCTGTTGAGAAGACAGCACCCGTCAAACCAACCTGGACCTTATTAAATAACCCGTTTGGATCATTAAGCTTAGTTGATATAGTCGGAGACGTAACATTTATATTAAAATCTTACTTTTGTGAGACAAAGGACACACGTAGTATAAAGTTGCAGTAGTAGAATGTTCGATCGTAAGTGATAGTGTATATATATAATGTTGGTCCTGTATATGTGATGTATGTTTGGAATTAAATAAATAAGTATTTTCTTATTGAAAATAGTGGTCGAATTATTTATTTACAATATGCAAATTTACAATCATTAAAATATATTTTTATTTGGAATTGTTACTATCATGTATAATATCCACAGAATGAAATTTTTAGCAATCATCAGAAAATTCTATTAGCTCAATTACCTCTCTCTCTCCTCTCTCTCTCTCTCTCTCTCACTCTTCTTCTGCGCATGTATGTCTGACAATAACTAATTTTGTCAGTTGCTGATATCATGTCACGACAAACTAATTTATAAAGTCAAAGTGTATTTTGGTTTGTATACATTAATCAAAAACACTGCTGAACGAATTTTTCAGCAATTCGAAGTATATATTCTTTATCATCTTCGGAAGGAGGTATAAGCTATATTCTTTTCAAATTTAACAAAAAGATGCCATAATAGAAAGTAACTTTAGAAACAATACAAAAACATTGTTGTTTCCTTATACAAAATGAGGGCAAAAACATATCATATCATACTATTTTATAAAGACAAAGCGTGTTTTTGTTTGTACGCGATAATCGAAAAAACTACTGAACCGATAGTTCTGAAATTTGACATATAGATTCTATATTATATTGGGAAGGACATAGGCTATGATTTTTATTGAAAATTATTTAATCAGTAAATTAAGTTAATGGTTTTAAAAATCAGTTTCACTAGCGGCCACTACGTGGCGCGCGCTCTCTCTCTCTCTCTCTCTCTCTCTCTCTCTCTCTCTCTCTTTCCCCGTCTTTCTGTATTCCTTTCCCTTTCTCCTATAAAATGGTTCTGTATATCAAATCATACTGAATATAGTTTGTGACGACAAATTATATTTTTGTTTCTATACATTATATTAACTTCAGAATTGTGACAAGAGACTGTTTTTTTTTGTTTGAACCAAAGAAATGATAGCAAAATATGGTTCTTTACCAACAACCGCGAAACTATGTATATTAATATATAAAACATATAAAAGTATAAAAGTATAAAATATATAAAAATATATAATAAAAAATGTAATATATAAAAAGGCAATATCCATCGTCGGCTTAAAAAATATGCTATTCGCATATCAACATTTTGATCGAATTGAGTTGGCATCACTACGAAAATATTCACGGTATTTAATTGAAAAAACGGAAATATTATGTGTGTGTGTGGTGTGTGTGTGTGTGTGTGTGTGTGTGTGTGTAGTATGTATATTATATTGTACATATTATATATACACATTTTTAATACGATTTCTACTGAGTAATATTGTATTGGCGTGTACGGGCGGTTAATTACGATATTCCGTTGCCTCAAGACGACTTCTATACGCAGTTGTGTGTTCGGATGATAGAATGCGATGTCCAGGTGTCTCTGGGCGATTTCTACGGGGAATATTGTATTTAGTTGATAGATAACAACGTGCAGGTATGAGAAAATCAACTTCTATGGGGAGGCCTACGATGGCTCGATCGCTAGAGCGAAGGACTACTAACTCGGTGATCCGAGTTCAAATCCCGGTCTCGGCCGATTGATACAGGCACCGCTGTAATTATTTACATGTGCTTTGTTTACAAACACATCGTAGACCTCCATCGCTGATTAGCATCGATAATTGGAAGCATAAATAAAGCGACGTTAAATAACATAAAAAAAAAAAACTTCTATGGGAAGATTCGTCTTGGAACGGTAAAATACGATATGTAGGTCTTTCCGAACGACTTCTACGGGGAGAATTGTGTTTAGTCGTTAGGAAGCGATGCTAGCTTTCTCAGGCCGACTTCTACTGGGATTATCATGTTTAGTTGATAGGAAACGATGTCCAGGTATGACGGGATGATGTCTACGGGGAGTATATCTAGATATATATATATATATATATATATATATATATATATATATAATATATACTGTATAAAATGGTCGGTAAAATATCAACTTTTTGAAGTGGAGGCTACATTGAAACAGCTTTTTATACAGATGCGACGATAGGTAAATTACAGTCAATTATTTATAGAAACATAGATTTGTATATATAGAGTACTTTTTACTTAGATATTATTGAATTATTTATGAAATCGGTTAAATTATTATCTCGGGCGAAGCCGAGACGGGGGATGCTAGTATATATATACACGTTTGCACGCGCGCGCGCGTGTGTGTGTGGGTGTGGGTGTGTGTGTGTGTGTGTACGCGGAACGTTTTTTTCCTGATATGGCCTAACAATGTGCTGGTCGGTGTTCGACCCGACACAGAATCGGCGATACGCGTGATGATTACGAAAACAATTAACTTATATATACTCCGCGTAATGCGCTGGACAACTTTCTTTACTTTGTATTCTTTGTATTATTTTTGTGTGTGTAGGTGTGTGTGGTTTGCAAAAAGGATGTCTCCGGTCGATAATTTTTGCGAGAAAGAAACCAGAATTACATTAGTTTTGTTTTATTAATTTTATCGACTCGGTGTTCCATTATGATTATTGAAATGTATCTTGTATAAGCTGTTATCAGAAACATTACGAAATACTCAGAATAATGGAAACCTATGGAGATTTCTTATTATACTTTAAAGAATGATAATAATTACATTAAAATACATTGGTCTTAAATCTACATGTTAGATTATTTTAGCCTTCTATAAATAATAAAGCAAAAAATACTTGAAACTAAATATCGGACGGTATCGTGAATGGACTGTGAATAGATGTGTCCGCTGGGTCTTATTACGATCTGCGTCTTTGCTGCCCTGCACGGCAAATGATTTATGAGTTTATTATTTGGATGCCTGATATTTTTATATAGGTTTTAAGCTTCTCACAAGGGCTTACAGAGTTTTCTTTATCGAGTACTGTAGTGAGTGTTGCATTGTCCTTTCGTTTGAACAGACGTCTTTTCTTTCCTCCATTGAAATAAAGTTCATGTTAAAAGATTATTTCGTGTATCTTTATTTTAACATTCCACCTACTATATTTAATAAAAATTCAATACTACAATTTTCTATTTTTATTGTCAGGTGTCATCATTTTATAATTTCTTAAAAAATTTATATAGAAGATTATTGGATTTAATGTGCGAGAGAGAGAGAGAGAGAGAGAGAGAGAGAGAGAGAGAGAGAGAGAGAGAGAGAGAGAGATAGTCAATGAGTATAATTTCAGCAATATTATATATAATATATTATTATTCGAAAGAAAAATAACACGTGTATGTATCGTAGTGAATTTTTCTAACCATTCAATACACCTCGCAAACTTCTAGACTCGTATTTCAACACCTGATTAGAATATATATATTAACTAAGAAATATTTTCACGGGTCTTAAGTTTTGAAAAAATATTATAATAATTATATGACAATGATACTGTCCTTGTATCACCCCGGTAGAATCTGAGATAAATAAAAAACTATTACTAAAAATAAAGAGAAAAAAAGTACAATATTTTTTGCAGATATTAAAAATATTTTCTAGTTTACAACTAATCGATGCAAGTACAATTTTAAGATGAAAAAAAAACATTAGTAATCGCAGTTTTTATAAAAGAATTTCCCTTTGTAAGCTTATACTCGTAACTTTTTTTTATTTATATCAGGAACTAATTCGCCTTTAAGTGCCCTCCTCCCCTCCATCCTGAAGCCGACTTTCGGCCCGACTCACAAGCCACTTGTCCCATTGACCCACATTTGCTCTGATAATGATCTGACGCAAGGTAGTATCCCCCCCCCCCGGTGCGAATAAAGTCGAAGGAAGAAGTTTGCAAATGTTTTGCCCTCTACGTAGACCCGATACGGTATCTATATATACGCGCGCGCGCGCGCGCGTGTGTGTGTGTATGTATTACAAACGAGGAGACCTTTTTTAATACACTTTAAAGAGCGGACACGCGAAAGTATATGCGCCCGGCACGTCCTTACGTCTTCGCTTCTTTTTTTCTCCTCTTTTCGTCACCCATTCCCCTACGGAAATTTCCACATTCTTGCCATATGCAAACTCCGAGAGTTTGCAACGTATATGTACATTTATCCAAAAAATGAATTTACCGGGGCAGTTATAAGTTATAGCGGTACAGCCGACCGAGTCATGGATTATTTATGTTTGTGAAATGTATGCAGTATATATATATATCTATATATATATATATATATATATATATATATATATATATATATATGCTCTCGAAATAATTAATATTTTCATCCCGCAGCGCCTAAAGTTTCAACCGAATGCAAATTTTCTTACGAGAGTCGTGTATCATAACCCAAATGTTATAGTCGAAGCCAGATTCTGTAGCTTTCGAATAGAGCAAGCAACTATCAAATGCTATATATATATACATATATATATATATATATGTAGCAGGTCAAGAAAAATTAAATGTTCGACGTTCGAATGGCCATCTGCGGGCATTTCAACATTCTTTTATAAAGCGTTGTATGTATTGTCTTGTTGCCAACATTTTGCTTGACTTTGATGTTAGTGCGTAACGAAATTCGACGCGCATAAATCTACATATATCTACATATATAGACCTCTTGTGGCTCGCTTTCACGTATTTCGTATTTTTTTTTTTTTTTTTTTTTTTTTAATTACTAAACACCCCCGTAATTTTACGAATCTGCTCAGCAATATTTTTCGGGAACTTAGTAAAGCCCCATTTTCGCCATTTTTTTTTTGTTTCATTATTTCTCCTCTCCGCGGCTAATGTCGCATATTTCAATTTCTTTTGAATTGCCCGCGTAATTGCCCCTACGCATTCAGCTTAATATACTCTGGCATTAGGCGCTTTTTGAAACTGATCGATGCATTATTGGTTGGAGGATGACAATTGACACCAAAGGATCGTTTTCAGTGCACGTAATCGTGACATGGCTTTTTTTTCAATCAATTTACATAAGCGTGGCGCGCGCGCGCCCACTAATTGATTAATAATTCAATATTTATAAAAGTATGTACACTCACTTGTTCAGTAGCGTGAACTATCTTTAATGCCAATCTAATGCAGAGTGAGAAATTTTTTTTTTTAAAAAACACTTCCGCATTCCATATCCGCTGCACCCGCGAATCATAATTTTGGATGGGTCGGATGCACTTGCGCGCGCACGCGCAAGTGAAAATTGCCACGTATTACGTTCTCCGCTGAACACGACAACCGCGCGCGCGCGATACCTGGCGCTACTCGAGACACTCGGCAGTTTCAGGAGACATTATGCGATCTAAATACCAAGAGAGAGAGAGAGAGAGAGAGAGAGAGAGAGAGAAGAGAGAGAGAGAGAGAGAGTGACGAGGGTGACGGTGAAATAAGTAGTTTAAATTGTATACTAAAGTATAATAAAGAAGAGATAAAGAATCATTCACTGGCTCCCCCCCCTCGAGGCATATTCTGACCTTTCGCAAGGCTCATGGGGACGCCACGAATGGTCGCGAGTACCTACACGTTCAGCTCGAAAGCCGAGGTGCAGCGCCTTATAAAGGCGCGATCCCACCTCCCGGCAGCGGTCGTCAGCGCGGTTTTTTTTTTGTTTTTTAATGAGTACAATCGCCTTGTACCGATTATCCGTGCGCATGTGTAAGTATATATATTATATATATATATATATATATATATATATATATATATATATGGGCGCACGGCCAGCGGCGTGCGCGGCGGACTTCACACTACACGGAATGTTCGTGAGGCGATCGAAACCCTTCCTGCCCGTCCCTCATCGTCAATCGAGAAAAAAATGTTTCAGTTGAATTACTACAGTGGTAGTTCCAACTTCAAAGACGAACTATATATATTTATAGGGTATAATTATTTAATGAAAATTAATACAATTTTATTATCGATTCTGTTCGACTCTTTACTATTCATCCATGAATACTTATATATATATATATATATATATATATATATATTATATATCTTATATATACGTATTACGTCATTATATGATCAGAAATGAGTTCTTGCAATAAACTCATGTGAATTTTCTAATAATGAATTTTGCATAAATTAACATGTTTAACTTATATATATATATATATATATATATATATATATACACACACACACATATATATATATATATATATACTAATACTAGCATCCCCTGTCTCGGCTCACCCGAGATAATCATTTAAACCGATTTCTTAAACAATTCAATAATATCTAAGTAAAAAGTACTCTATATGTAAAAATCTATATTACTATAAATAATTGACCGCAATTTAACCTATCGTTGCTTCTGTATATACAGTATGTATATACAGAATGTACAACCGTATTTAATACACACATATATGCAATTACATACGGCATCTATTGGAAAAATTATACTTCGAGTTCGAGCGGTAGAAAAGATGCCCAAGTTTCTCCAGAGTACGGAGAATATCATCTGCGGGCGACAGATATGTCACGGGACGGCTCTTACTGAGAGTGTTGCGTGTTCGAATTCTAGAATACTAATCTCATCATAGAAGTCGCACTGACATACATGGACACTGGTTGCCCACAATTATACACAAAATTCCTCGTAGAAGTCAGTTCAAAAACACCTGGAAATCGCATTCTATATCCGAACACGAAACTTCCTATAGAAATTCTCCCGACTATACCTAAAAATCGTTTCCTTCCAACTAAACACGATAGTCCCCAGTAGAATTCCGTCCCGAGAAAGCTAGCATCGCCTTCCTAACGACTAAACACAATTCTCCCGTAGAAGTCGTTCGGAAAGACCTACATATCGTATTTTACCGTTCCAAGACGAATCTTCCATAGAAGTTGATTTCTCATACCTGGATCTCGTTTTCCATCAACTAAATACAATATTCCCCGTAGAAATCGCCCAGAGACACCTGGACATCGCATTCTATCATCCGAACACACAACTGCGTATAGAAGTCGTCTTGAGGCAACGGAATATCGTAATTAACCGCCCGTACACGCCAATACAATATTACTCAGTAGAAATCGTATTAAAAATGTGTATATATAATATGTACAATATAATATACATACTACACACACACACACACACACACACATAATATTTCCGTTTTTTCAATTAAATACCGTGAATATTTTCGTAGTGATGCCAACTCAATTCGATCAAAATGTTGATATGCGAATAGCATATTTTTTAAGCCGACGATGGATATTGCCTTTTTATATATTACATTTTTTATTATATTTTTATATATTAATATACATAGTTTCGCGGTTGTTGGTAAAGAACCATATTTTGCTATCATTTCTTTGGTTCAAACAAAAAAAACAGTCTCTTGTCACAATTCTGAAGTTAATATAATGTATAGAAACAAAAATATAATTTGTCGTCACAAACTATATTCAGTATGATTTGATATACAGAACCATTTTATAGGAGAAAGGGAAAGGAATACAGAAAGACGGGGAAAGAGAGAGAGAGAGAGAGAGAGAGAGAGAGAGAGAGAGAGCGCGCCACGTAGTGGCCGCTAGTGAAACTGATTTTTAAAACCATTAACTTAATTTACTGATTAAATAATTTTCAATAAAAATCATAGCCTATGTCCTTCCCAATATAATATAGAATCTATATGTCAAATTTCAGAACTATCGGTTCAGTAGTTTTTTCGGTTATCGCGTACAAACAAAAACACGCTTTGTCTTTATAAAATAGTATGATATGATATGTTTTTGCCCTCATTTTGTATAAGGAAACAACAATGTTTTTGTATTGTTTCTAAAGTTACTTTCTATTATGGCATCTTTTTGTTAAATTTGAAAAGAATATAGCTTATACCTCCTTCCGAAGATGATAAAGAATATATACTTCGAATTGCTGAAAAATTCGTTCAGCAGTGTTTTTGATTAATGTATACAAACCAAAATACACTTTGACTTTATAAATTAGTTTGTCGTGACATGATATCAGCAACTGACAAAATTAGTTATTGTCAGACATACATGCGCAGAAGAAGAGTGAGAGAGAGAGAGAGAGAGAGAGAGAGGTAATTGAGCTAATAGAATTTTCTGATGATTGCTAAAAAATTTCATTCTGTGGATATTATACATGATAGTAACAATTCCAAATAAAAATATATTTTAATGATTGTAAATTTGCATATTGTAAATAAATAATTCGACCACTATTTTCAATAAGAAAATACTTATTTATTTAATTCCAAACATACATCACATATACAGGACCAACATTATATATATACACTATCACTTACGATCGAACATTCTACTACTGCAACTTTATACTACGTGTGTCCTTTGTCTCACAAAAGTAAGATTTTAATATAAATGTTACGTCTCCGACTATATCAACTAAGCTTAATGATCCAAACGGGTTATTTAATAAGGTCCAGGTTGGTTTGACGGGTGCTGTCTTCTCAACAGGGTCTGTATAGTATTTATACAATAATATTTCTTCCTTGTTTTTGTTAATATAATATAAATCTATGCCTATGCCTATGCGTTTGCCAGATGGGATAATACGGCGGTCTAGTAAAATAAAAAAATATTCTTGACGCAAAG